>JAQQPU010019736.1:2930-16150 GCA_029168905.1 Artemia sp. Kazakhstan ARC1039
CGTTCAAGAGAAGGTATAACAAATACCTCAGTGTTGGAAAATGAGGTAATTACCAGGACTAGCGGCAAATCATCATCTGTGATGGAACCTTGAAGCTTGTAATAAAAAAAAGTAAATCGTTCACCATAGATCAAAGAAGTCTCAGAGATCCTCGATGCCGAATGAGGCTGAAACGCTTGATTCCTGCCATAAATAAAGTAAGTGATTGGTGAATCCTTAGGTGGCGGTACACTTTTTGTACCGTCTTCTGTTTCTTAAATAACTTGTGAATCTTATGGTCATTATTGGTTATCCGGTGAGTTTTCTGTCTTCAAAAAAGGGTTTAAAATCAATGGGATTGATTCGGAGCTTTCAGGGATCGTTTTCTGGGCCAATAGGATCATATATTTTATTGGGGGAGAGGGAGGATGTTTGGGGGACCAGAAACGGCCCAAGAATCGTTTTATCCCTAATTGGTTTGAAGCTTATTGCCGTAAGTCATTATTCCAAGATGAACCTAATGTACAATTTTTTTTTTGGGTTGGACACGTCTCTCAAAAATGGCACTCTAATAAGTTCCAAATAAAACTGTTTCATTGTGTCGCAGCTTTTATTCTTAAATTCTTTGGCTAAGAGGACCCAAAGAACATAACAAAAAAAATACTGGTTCCCTCTTAAACGGGGCCCCTATTTCCTTCTGTGTGGCTTGGAACTAAAAATTTTAATTCCTCTGGTCAAGGTAATTCTAATATACACAAATAATTTTAGCCTGGGGGCATGGACCCCACAAAAAGAACCATTTTTTTATTGTCTTGAAACTTATATCCTTGGGCTATTGGGCCGAGTCCTTGAACCAAGGGGACCTCAATCCACACAAAAAAAATAGATTTCTCAGAAAAAGAGTGAAAAATGCTTTTTTTTTGTAGGTGGGGTTTGAGCCCTCTAAATATAAAGCCCTGAAATAGTCCGGAAAATGTGTTGTCCTGGTCAGTTTTAAAATAACAGCTGTAAATCCGTGCACCAAGGGGGAGCTAATGCAAACAAATTATTTGGAGGCAGGGTCCCCCCCTAAAATGGGTTCCAAAAAGGGCCAATTTTTTTCTTGTCAGCTCAGAGCTTACAATCGCAAAACTCAGAAGTATAAGGAATCAATTATTTTGAATTGAATTGTATTAAACTTGATTAAACAAATAAAATAATTTTCAAACTTTCATTTTCTTACTACAATGTTGACTTTTTCAAAGCGTAACATGAGCTAAAATTACCAAAAATTATGTGTAGATCTCAAGTTTACTTGACACTGTCTATGTTATGGACGAAACTTGCTCCACAAGATTACCTGGTATAGCGTCGTAAGCGTAGTCGTAAGCTATTCTATGATGAAAGATTCCACGGCGCAGTGTGAAAGTACAATTAGGTTATGTTCAACTTTGATTATAATTTTCGTGAATAACTTATCAAAGTGAAGACTAGAGGTAAATTCTTTTGATATTAGAAAAAAAGAAAATTCGGAACAGCTTTGTTCCTATCGGTAAGTATAATCTGACAGAAGGTATAAATATATGATATTAGTAGAAACTCCTTGGGAGAATGTTTTTGCTGAAATTGGATTTTCATACCGAATTATCGTCAATTGAATTTTCCGTTTTTTGGCACAATTATGATGTTAAATTGCACGAAGAACACTGATCGTTCATAGAATTTATATATTTTTTATCGACAGATGTGACTATGGACTATGTGGACATTATCTGAAAGTTATAGTCATTATAAATCCGAAGTTTAAGACGTCTGGCCATGACGTTGCAATAATTTATGAGATGAACTACCTAACGGGCTCGTAAATTTGAAAAAAATAACATTTATGGTTTCCTACTACATCACATTGGATTAATTTTCCCACGGGTCAAGTTTGATCCTTAGTTTGGCATCTTTTTTCATCAAATTGTTCATAGTCATGAACGTCAAGTAAAGAACGACCTTTACTTTTATCAATAGAAACTGAAACTCTAATAAGTCCGAAAGTTTGATAATAATATGCACATAAAAGAAATCTGCTGTCTATTTTGATAGCAAATATCTAACTTTCATTGGTTGATCTGTCAAAATTCATCATTTAAAGAAAATTTGCATAATTTCAGAAAAAGGGCAAAAACACCGCGTTTCACCACGATTTCGAAAAATGTTTAAACCGTACGGTGGCGTTGACTTGAAATAGGGTCAATAATAAGGTGTATGTCTTCCTTTGAGCCCTTGTTCAGAATTGGGAATCAGTTAGAAAACAGACAAGGTATTAAATAGTCTTTAAATGCAAAATTGAAGCTCGACTTATTAATTTGTCTATTTTGTTGAAAATTATTCTTTGGATTATATTCGGTCTTCCGTAAAATATATTTAGACGAACTATCACAGGATTTGTCTGAACATCTAATATTTCGGGCGATTTTTATTAAATCATAGGTATCGCAATAGTGCTGATAAGTAAAGAATGATGTGGACACAAGGTATTTTTTTTTTTACCCGGGCACTTCGTATAGAAGGAATTGTGATAGAAACTTCAAAATGAGCTCATTCTATTATAAATTACACGTTCGACTGCCCTTTTTAATAGTTGGAAGTGATTGGAGGGAAACCAGCCCCTCCAACACACACCCTTCATTTCCCATAATACATCCAATCAAATCAAATATGCCCATGGGGTATGTAAGGTTCGTATGGAAAGGGTGGTCGTATAAACTTCAGAGGGGGCTCATTGGATTATAAATTGCAAGTTTGACTGCCCTTTTTAATTGTGGAAAGTGATTGGAGGAAAACCAGCCCCCCTCCTTGCCCTTCATCCCCCCACGGCCTTCAGAGCAAGGTCTATAAGCTTTACTAGTTGCCCATTGTTAACATTTAAGGTTTCTGGAAAGGGTGGTCACATAGACTTCGGAGAGTCTATATACCTCCTACAATAATGTCATTAGTGACACAATAATCAATCAGTGTCATGCCATTTCACCAAGTCCATGAGAACCGATCACCGTTGGCGCATAATCTTGGTTGTGGCCCACTTTCGCGTTAAAATCACTACACACAACCAATATATCGTAGCTATGAACTTTATTTGTGACATCAGTAAGCGACTGATAGAAAGTGTCTTTATCAGAGTCGCTTGATTCATTTGTTGGAGTATACACTGCTATAAACGTCATTTTTGCCTGGGTTGTCGCAAAACGCGCTCTCGGGATACGATCGTTGATTGGTTCCCAATCAAGAAGGCATTTCTTTGCTGCACCACTTACAGCCTATGCCGCTCCAGTCGCTTTAATATGCGCTATCCCAGAATAAATCACATGATAATTCTCGCACTCAGGGGTCCTAAACTGTGGAATTCGTGCCTCGGATGGTGCAGCCAAATCTATCCGATACTTATCAAGGGTTCTCATCATATTATTTATCCGACCCGGCTGAGTATCTAGGTTAATCGTTCTAACATTCCAAAGTCCAATTCGAAAAGCATCTTTCGTAGTCAAAAATTGTGTCCGGGGGCGTTCAAGGTTCAGTATCTCAAGATCGGTCAAAATTCCGAGGCCATTCGTCGTTGATTCAGTAATAATTGTTTTTTTTTACGGTGACAGGTTATTAGCCTGTCGACCAACCCTCGCCACTTTGCGGACTTGGGACCGTCAGTTGTGGCCTGAGATAGCCAACATGGTAACCCTGTTAACCTCCCGGGCATACATCAGGTGTGCCCGGGAGGTGTGCTCAAATTCTCGGTATTTAGTCGCTTATTTTAATGTCCTTTAGCATTCCATCTGGCCTATCACCTCCTTGAATTCAGTTAAAAATGTTAAGTTTTAATTAAGGCAATGTTGCGCATCACAAATAAGACTTGTAACGCTTTTATAAACTGATAGGTTAGTCGGATATATTAAACAGAGAAAAATAAACTTATTTTCAGTGATTCCATCCTTTTAAAAAAAAATTTCATTTTCCCTAGACAAGTGCTAGCATAAAATCTTTCGAAAGTGCCCAACACGTCATATTCTATAGCTATTTAGCGTGTATAGCTGGAGGAGAGACCAGTGGTTGAACCAAGGGGTTGTCTTGTAGTTCCAATGACCCCCTCCCACTCCCGAGTAAAGAGATTTGTATGAGTACTTACTTTTGACTAACCTCGTAAGTTGGACTAACCTCCAAAACCAGTTGCAGCCGTAATAAAATTCCGTGGAAAAAGAATCAAGTCTTTTAGTTAAGGTTAGACACCATGTTTCGCACTGAAATTGTGTCAAAACTCTGGTTTTACTTTACTGGTTACTTGGCAACTAATTGAAGAGATGGATTATAGCATTTAAAGTTTCGTCACCTGTAAGATGATTCCAATAATTATGCATTTTATTTCTAGGCTGTGGGATTCTTCGTGTCATTTTTGTGTCACAATCGGTCAATAAAGTTACCAAGTAACCTTCAGCCTACGAGGCCAAGGCTCTTGTGCCATTCCTTCTTATTGCTTTTAATACCTTAATACAAGTTTAATACAAGTTTTTTTTACTGAAAGTAAGGAGCAACTTTAAAACTTAAACCAAACAGAAATTATTCCGTATATGAAGGGTTGCCCCCTCCTCAATACCTTGCCATTTTCACTAAAGTTTGACTGTTTGTCCCAATTTTTTAAGAACGGCTACTGAAACACAGAAGCCGTTTAATTAGAATAAGAGGCTTTTTAAATGTACTAATAGCTCTAGCGCAAAGAGCAAGGCATTGAGGAGGGGGAACCCTTTATATACGGAATAATTTTTGTTCGTTTTAAGTCTTAATGTTGATCCTTACTTTCAGTTAAAAAAAAACTTGTTTTTCCATTTATTTTCTCATTGTTTTTGAAATAATGTCGGTAAATCTGGCTCACCCTCCATGAAATATAATCCCCCCCCCTCACGGGAGACTCTTCCGTGGAAATTCCATACAACGTAAAGTACACCCCCCTCTCTTAACTCCCTCAAGACCGTTCCATCCTCGCTGAAATTCCCCCACTCCCCCACCCGTAAAATTTCTTGCGGACGATTCAGCCTGAAAAATTATTCTTAGCATACTTTCATTTGAAAAAGACTTTAATATCGAATCGGCCTCTAGATCACTTCGGAAATGCCCCCTTCCATGGAATTTGTTTTACCGGAAATCAAAACACGCGGAAAATAGCCCCCGGATAATTGGTACTGGTGGCATTTGCGGTATTTATGTGTTCGTATTTTATTTTATTTTGTCATTGGAGAGGGTTTAATAGCTGTAGAGCACTTTTTTGCGAAATTTAGTCTCTGATTTTGGGTTGTCTCCCGGCTCAAATGACATTGGAAAATATTTTTCGTTGTTGAACCCCCCCCCCCCCCCTAAAAAAATTAAAATTCTTGGAAAGGCTGAGTGATCGATGAAAGGGGCTATCAATAAGTTCTTTATAAAGGGTGTCGTCAGGTGCAATATCCACTTTTCTAGTGTTTCTAACTTGAAAAATAAAAAAGGGAAAATATTGGAATTTGTCAGCCTAAATAGAATGTTGGACAAATAAACGAAGAAAAATAAAGCCATTATGTTCCATCATCAAAGCCCACGGATTTATCTCAATTCTTTTCTTATCTCCAGTTTATTCAATGCACCCGGAGTGGTAACATCCCTGTGCGAGCGCTGTGTAAAATTTGCTGTGAAATATCTTGGGCGTTCATTTATAGATCTATTTGAAAATTATAAACATTATTGGATAGAGAACAATACAAAAATTTATTTGATAAGTTGACAAGTGAAGTGCCTAGTGAATTATCTTGGGCGTTCGTTTATCGAGCTATTTGAAAATTATAAACATTATTGGATACCAATATGGTTAAGAAAAGTGGAAAGCGATCAAGACAAAGCGATTTGGACGAGTCTAGAGGGTCCACGGAATCGACTGATAATGTTTCAAAGTTGGATAAAATCCTTGCAATCGTCGAAGAAACTAAGAATGATATTTCAGAAATAAAAAGGGAAATCAGTGACATTAAGTCTGGTTTCGCGTCCCTAACGTCTCGTCTTGAAGATTTGGAATTAGCAAAAGTGACCCACGAAAATGAGTTATCCAGTATTAAGCAGGAAATATCGGCACTACGTAAACAAATTGCAAAGGAACCCGGTTTTGGTGAGTTAGCTACGAGAGTCCTTGTGGTAGAAAACATGGATAGAAGAAGGAATATTATTCTATGGAACATTAAAGGTGAATCTAAGTCAAAAGCTAAGGAGCATGTTAACGCCTTACTTTCCCAACATCTTGGGAGTAATACCCAATTTGAACTACTTGAGTTTACGGATCGATTTATCAAAATCCAGCTCCAGGATGATAAGGACAAATTCTGTATCCTTCAGGGAAACAAGAAATTGCGTGAAAACCCGTTCAGAATAGTAGCCGGGAGTGAATCTCCCTAAGTCTATATAACAGATGATGTGACAAAAGGTGTTCGTGACATTCGTAACTCCCTGAAAATAAAACAGAAAGAATTGAGAGAAAAGGGAGTCAGTGCTTGGATCCCCCCAGTCGTCCCACCTGTATTATGCTTGATTGAGAATGAGCAAAAAGTGAAGCTTAAATGGTATAATGTCGTATAAGTCAAATGCATAAAAAATGTATCGGAAGTGGATTAAAGTGGTTTTTTAGTATGTTTAAGTGGATTTATGATTGTAGTTAGTTGGGATTTAGCTCAGGTATCCGTAATTAAATTGCGCTCGCCTTCGGGTGATGATAAGGATAATGGTTAGAGTGAGTATGATGTCAAATATTGTTTATGTATTACTTTTTTGTTCTTTTTTTTATTTTCGAAATTTTTGTTGCCTTTTTTTCTTTCTTTTTTTTATTTTATTTATATCGGCTCACGGAGATGGGATTCGAAATTTTTGTTGAGTTTGGATTATGGATGAGTTAAGTTTTGTAGAAATTCCTGCTGGTAGGCTGGAGGAACTTGAAGAAAATCCTCTTGATATTAATAAATTTTTTCATAGGTTTTCGTCACAAGATCAAGATTTGCCAGATTATTATAATGCACCTAAAAATAAATATTTGTTTGTTCATGATATTCCACGTTTAAATAATCAATTTAAACGACTGTCATTTTGGAATTGTAGAGGATTAAATAGCAGCTTAAATTTTTTGCATGATTTTCTTAAAGGGTCGTCAACAGATGTGTTAGGAATTTGTGAAACATTTCTTGATAAAAATAATACATTCCAACATTATGAAAATTATAAGTTTTTTCATGCTAGTCGAAAACAGAATAAGAGAGGAGGAGTTGGTATTTTTATACCAGATGTTTTTGCATCTTCTTTACGAAATGAATTTATGGTTTTGAATGTTGAGATGCTATTTGAGAGTTGTGTAGTAGAAGTGAATGATGGAAGAAATACTTTTTTGATAATTGTAGTATATCGGCCACCATCGTCGAGTATTCAAGAGTTTTTAAGTCAATATGAGTCGTTGTTAGATGCCCTCACCCAGCAACACCATCCATTTTATGTAATGGGGGATTTTGATATTGATTTAATGCGACATAATGTTTCGACATCGAATAAGGGATTAGAATTTTTGAATATTTCATTTTTACATGGTTTATCACCTACTTGTTTACTACCATCAAGAATCTGTGATAACCATGCAACTCTTATTGATAACATTTTTACATCTGAAAACTGCCTTGATACCCATATTATTTTGAATGATACATCTGATCATTGTGTTGTTGTTTCTGACTTCTCTGGATCAGGAGTGGAACGTGAAAAGAGACCAAATAAAAGTTATAAAAGGATAATTAACCAAAAAAAGATAGATGAGATGAAAGTAAAAATAGGAGATATAGATTGGAATGATGTCCTAAATGTTGAAGACCCGAATCAGTCAATTGCTTTATTTTATAGTAAATTTAACCAAATATTTGACCAAGTATGTCCTATGGTATTAAGAAAGAGTAAGGATTTGCCTCGTAAACCATGGGTTACTGAAAGCCTGTTAAAGAGTATAAAAGAAAAAAATAGATTGTATAAGGTGAAGATGCAGTACCCAAATGAAATTAATATTGAAAATTTTAAAAAATATAAAAATCGGTTAACTCTTGTTCTCAGAGAAGCGGAAGCAAAATATTATCAAAATGAATTTCGCAAATGTGATTCACCTCGGGAAACATGGAAATTAATAAATGAAAAAATGAATAATGTTAAAACAAGAAATATTCCATCTCACATTACAAGTCATCAAGGAGTCAAGATAACTGATGAGAGAGGGATGGCGGAAGCATTTGCTGACCATTTTAGAAAAGTTGGACATGGTCTGGTGGATCAAATTTCTGCTGGAACACATAATCATAGAAAATATTTACCAAATAAAGTAGATAAGACTATATTTATGTACCCTATCCGGTTCTCGGAATACCAAAAAGCCGTTACTAGTTTGAAAAATGGATTTTGGGCAGGATGTGATGGTATATCGACTTCTCTCTTTAAAGAATTAGCTGGTGTACTTTTTCAGCCGCTTTTATATATTTTTAATTCTTGTATAAAAAATGGATTTTTCCCAGTTTGTCTTAAAGTAGCTAAAATTTTACCTTTGTTTAAAAAAGGTGATAAAGATAACCCAAACAATTATAGGCCAATTACTATTTTGTCACCTGTTTCTAAAGTTTTTGAAAATATAATAAAAAGTAGATTTATTTCATTTCTGGAAAAGAATAGGTTTTTTTCTCCTAATCAGTTTGGTTTTTTGAGTGGTAGATCAACAGAGCAAGCAGTAGCTGCTTTACATCATTTCTTATCAGAGGCTATGGATGATAGTTATTTGGCGTCAACTATATTTTTTGACATAAAAAAAGCTTTTGATAAAATAGATCATGCAATTCTTTTTGATAAGCTGGAAAATATAGGAATCCGTGGAATAGCTCTGGATTTAATGAGATCGTATTTATCTGAAAGAAGTTTTAAAGTCCAAGTTTGTGAAGAATCATCTCATATTTTCCCGTTAGAAAATATAGGGGTACCGCAGGGATCTGTATTGGGACCGATACTTTTTTTGATTTATGTAAATGATCTTCCAAATTGTATGCCTTCAGGTGATGAGTTACCAATATTGTTTGCGGATGATACAGCAATTAGTTTGAGGGCGGGCAACGAGGAGGACCTACGATTGTCCTTGGAGATTATGCTTTGAATGTAAATTCTTGGTTTCATGATAACCGATTAATACCTAATTTAGAGAAGTCGGAATGTATGGTTTTTGGGAGATGTTCGAGGTCAGTGAAGCGTGTGTCATTTCAAATTATTAATATTGGAGCTTCTTCCATAAAAAGAGTGGATTTATTTAGATATTTAGGTATTTATATTGATTCAACTCTGTCGTTTAAGACGCATATTAGTAAACTTAAAGCAACAGTGTCCAGGAATCTCGGTTGTTTGCATAGATTAAAGTTTCTGTTTCCATACCAAATCATTAGAACTTTATATTTTTCATTAATTGATTGTTATTTCCAGTATTGTCCGAGCGTTTGGATGCTGACTTTCCCTTCACATTTACGAGGACTCCAAATTGTTCAAAATAAATCAATAAGAATTCGGGACCATTTTTTAGCACACCCTAGGAAGACAGAGGAATTATCTGAAATTAAAACATCTTTTCTATTTCTTGATATTCTGGATTTACAACAAATTTTGCACCTTAATTTGGGCATCTGGTTTTTGAAAATCCAACATAAAGATCATTTTTTCAATAGTATGAAACTTTTGGTTGAAAATAAACATAGCCATTTATCAAGAGCTAGGATTAAGTTTCTTTTCCCGTTTGTTAAAATTGAGAGATCCAGACTAAGTTTAAGATATCAAATTCCTCATATTGCGAATAAATATAAGTTATTTGAATTAGTAAGTGAATCACCATCGCTATACATATATAAAAAGAAATTGAAAAAGATGGTCCTTTCAGCCTACAGTAGCGGGGATTGATTGTATTATTGATTTATTTATAAATTGTTAAGTAAATCCCATCCCTATCTCCGTGAGTCGATAGTTAAGTTATGTATGTTTTTTTTTTTTTTTTTTTTTTTTTTTTTTTTTTGTTTTTTTTTTTTCGTTTCTTCTTTAAATTTATTTTAAATTTTGTTATGTTCTTATCAAATTTTCTTTTTTTTCTGAAGCTATGTTAGCGGGAAGTGTAATTTTTTTCCACCTATTTTTTGATAAAGGAGACATTACGAGATTCCTCTCTTCTCCTTTGTACAAAATTTATGTATATGTTTTTGTTAAATAAAGTCAAGTCAAGTCCAGGCTCAAATGGTATGAGAAAATATTTCTCTCTGCTGAACCTCCTCCCCACCCTAAAAAAATACAAATTCTTGGAAAGGCTGTGTTGTATGAACGGGGCTATAAATAATGCCATTTTAAAGGATATTACCACTTTTAATGTCCATGTCATTTGAGCCGGGAGATTACCCAAGGTTGGGGATTGGGTTTCGCAAAGGGGTAATTTACAGCTATTGAACTTTCTTTCATGACGGAATGGGGTGGAATAAGAATATGTGGGTGCTGTGGCTGCTACTGCTGGTAGCTCACCGGGCTACCTGGGGCCGGCGCGGCTGCGTGCACTTCGCCTCCGTCCCGGTCTGCTCGGGGCCTCCCTCTTTACACCTTCCCAGGAAGTCAACATGATTGCTGGTGTCCTTGGTGTTAAATATCTAAAAAAAAGGTATTTTGATAACAATTAACACGTTGCTGGAGAGTAGGAGTGCTAAGATGAGGTAACAATGTAGATTTAAAATTCTTCTGAAGGAAATAATGTAAAACAAATGGAGTGAGGACATGATTTAGGTTATAAGTTGGTTATAGGTTATAGATTATAAGTTATAGGTTATACTATACATGATAAAGAGTATAGGTTAGAGCATGATTTAGGTTATAAGTTGATTATAGGCTCTAGATTATAAGTTATAGGTTATATATGATAAATTGTATAGGTTAGAACATGATTTAGGTTAGAAGTTGGTTATTATAAAGAGTATAGGTTAGAACATGATTTAGGTTATAAGTTTGTTATAGATTATAAGTTATAGGTTATACATACCATTGTTCTAGGATACAGAGTGTATTTACCATTTCGGAGCTTTAAGGGGCCTTCCCCAGGCCATTCAGCGTATCCCCAGGTGGCGATAGGAAAACGCCCTAATATATATAGAGTGCCTCCATAGGAGGCACGGACCAAGGAGAGACCTTGTCCCTGGGGATCCATAATAGAAACTGAGCACCCTCACACAGGGCTATAAATACAGGCGGAGGAGGAAGAAGGCCCCTCAAATGCACACTCAATAGGGCCCACCGATGTGTCAACACGTCCCATGAGTCACAAACTTTCTCCCAGTAATGAGTTAAATTGCATGGTGATGCAGAACACCATCGCGGGAGCTTCCTCTGTAGGAGGACAACTGCGACAGGGCGTAAGATCCAGAACTATGGACAACGGTCTCTGCAAAGGGCTGCCTCGACCCTTTCTGGGTACCTGAAAGACTGGGGATCTTGCAGTCAAGCCTATTCCCACTTGAAGAGTGGTGCCCCTCGAGGAAATTATAGCCTAGTAAACGACACAGCATTCGCACGGGATTCTGATTAATGAACAATTCTTCTGGGCTTGGTTTGTTTTGACGGGCGCTTTCGGACTGAAAAACCTCTTCCTAGCTAATTTATCTATTGCGGGTTGCCTCCCCGTAGTAGCATAATATCTGTAGACATGAATATATAATGAGTTGGAGGTAATAGGCTTGAGATTGTCTGTGCAGGATTTCGACTCTTGTTGATAGAAGAGCATCGCCAAGTTCCGAAAACTGTAATAATAATAATAATTTATTTTTAACCCGCTAAGGTAACAAAAGCGGAGTATAAATAAAAGAAAAGAAAAAATACATACAAATCGACTAAAAACACAGTAAAAACACTAAATCAATGAAGGAGGCGTACAAACCCATGATGAGCTGGGAGAGCCTTCACTGTCTGGGGGAGTTTGTCAGCAAGCCCAACTAGCTTTTCAGTTATATCTGGAAGCCCAAAAACTGAGACAAGGTTACGGTTCCGGTACCACGGAGGCAAATACAGTAGAAAACGCGAGAACCGAAAATAATAAGAACGTAATGACCGGGTATTTTTTCGCCCAAGAATGGGATAAACACCAGAAAGGAACAAAATTGAATGATCAGTAAAAACAGAATACAATTTAGCAAGGGTCTTCCTACTGTATTTCCCCCGATTGGCAACAATTTTGGAGTAAGATACTTGGATCTTTTTCTTACAATTCGCCACGGCTTGTTCTCGGAGAGATTTAAGATTTTTAGCAATGTTTATACCCAACCATCGAAAAGAAGAGACACATGGGACAGAAAAAGAAGCGCAATCTAAAGGCGAGTTACAATTACTGTTAAACGAAAGATATTCACATTTAGAGAAATTCAGTGATAGACCAATCTTACTAAGGTTTGTTGCAACTGTAGATACAGAAACAGAAAGACCTTTTCTAGTCCTACTAATTAGAAGTATATCATCAGCATACGCTATGTAAGAAAGATTAATCGCCTGAAAAATACAAGTGGTTGGGATAGAAGATAAAACAGAAGAAATGCAAAGTTTAAAGATAGAAGGGGAAAGGACAGCACCTTGTCTGACACCACACCGAACCGGAATTTTAGAATCGGAAATAACCCCTTCAGCTTTTATTCGTAGAAAAGAATTGGCATACCAATAACGAAGGAGAGAAACCAGAGAAAGATTAATGCCGTGACTAAAAAGGGAAAACAGAGCTTGTGAGTGGACGACGCTGTCAAAAGCCTTGGAAAGGTCCAAGGCGCAAAGATGGAGTTCATATCCCTTTTTAGTCGCATCGATAAGAAGATTAATTAGAACTCGATGGGCTTGCTGGCACCCTACCCCAGACGAAAATCCAAGCTGATTTTCGCCAAAATGTGTACTCGATATGGACGGAAGAAGAACATATTCAAAAACTTTACTGAGATTGCATGACACAGTTATTGGCCGATACGACGAGCAATCGCTAGGAGGTTTCCCTCTTTTAAGAATTGATGTTACAGACCCACATAGGAAGCTATCCGGTACCGCAGACGCACACAAGCACATTTGGAAAAGCAACTGCAGGTGTTGAAAAAGAAGTGGGCAATCAACTTTTAAATGGTTGGCAGAAATGCCATCGCAATCGAGGGAATTTGATTTCA
>JAQQPU010019739.1:0-16142 GCA_029168905.1 Artemia sp. Kazakhstan ARC1039
ACGATTTGTGCTAGTGTTAATTCATTGTGAACACAGTTCCTCCTATATTTATTTCCCCAGCAAATCAGTGTCAGGAAATTTTAATCAGGAGAACTTTACCAGGAACTAACATGATCAACTCACAAAATACTTCCGGATGGATGACTCCCTCTAATGATTTGCTTTAGTTGAAGTATTCTATCAGTCAAGTCAAACCCCCCAAAGAGTCACCTGTACTTATGAAAATAGACAACCAGATCAACCAATACACCGTTGAATTGCTTAATCTAGCTAAAAACAATGGTTTTGTACTATTAACTGTCCCTCCCAACACTACTCACAAACAACAGTCTCTAAAAAGGATTATCATAGGGTGTCCTAAGGCCTAATACAACCATAATGCAGCCAGTTTCATGACTTCCCATAAATATAAAACTATATCAGTGTATAACATTGATGAGCTGCTGGGAAAAACATATCCAACGGCTTTTACTCCTGAGAATATAGCAAAACGAAAATAACCGTAGAGAAGAGAGAAAGGGGGATAATAATAGTCAGTGAAAACCGTAGACTATAATGCAAATATTTCGGTTAAGACCTCCACTTGACCGTCCCCAGTGCAAAATAATAAAACAAAAATGCTGAAAAAACTCCAAACGATAATATAAAAACTTAACCCTAAAACAAACACAAAAACTAAAATAAGAAGACCCTTTCCAAGCGACGGTGAAAGGGTAACTGAATAAAAATACAGTGCTTAATGGCAATTCAATCTCTAAATTCATGCAGAGAAATTTTAAAAGCCAACCACTTCCCAGGTAAGCTATTATTAGAAGTTCTATTAGGTTGCCAAATATTATTATTTTTTTATTGATGTAAGAGTGATCAGAATTAATAAGTTTATTACAATGGCGCTTAGATAAGGCTTCTCCTGTGTCTCTATTGAGGGCTACCCTTTGTTGAATGGTTTTTTTTATATTTCAACTGCCTCCCTGAGAACTTGCATGAGATATTAGAAGTGTTATCATATAAAACGAAAGGGTGTGGTTTGGCATAGACGTACTGAGTCATGGTGGAGTCAAAAGTCTCAGGCCCTTGGCATAGCCCCATGGCTTTGTCGATTGAAGACCTGTGGTTTGATAACCTCTCCCACAATTTTTGTTAGATTCTACCAACATAGAAACAACAGGAAGAAGAGGAAGCCCTATAAACACCAATCCCCAAAATGGGGCTGGTTTTATCTTTGATGCTGTTGAAAAAGCTCCGTATTTTGGGGTTGAACTGGTTAACATCCAACAGACAAATTTCAAAATACGAAAATTTCTCGTTGATATCTAGTGTAAATTTGAAGTTATAGGGGGGCAGCTGCCCTCCCATGCCCTCTTCCCTACGCCCATGACTATGATTACTACTAAAAATACTCAGGTATGAGGTATTAAAGTGAAAAGGAATACTGAAAGGGAAGTAGAACTAAATTAAAACACGATATACACGTACAGATTGCAAAAAAGGCGTATTCTATATAACAGATCTCGTATTCTATATTCTATATATAGATCTTTCTAGATAACAGTTAAGGGACATCTTCGGCTATCTTGTCACTGCATCAAGGATGAATCATGGACTTAGTTCAAATGACGTTGGAAAGCAGGCCTTTCTATATTCTATCTCAAATGAAATTGAAAGCACACTGTCTTGAAAATATCGAAAAAGTGCTCCGAAAGAAACCCTAGTTTTGTCAAAAGAAACCCTAATATCTCGCTTCGTACACTTGATCTTACTTGTCAATCTAGGACATGCTTTTCAACATAGTATTCGTTTGAAAGTTGGTAGATTATAAGCGTTATGCTTATGGCAAACATGAATTAGCAACTGATTGCTAAAGGATTGTCAACACGACTGGCGTCGTTCTGAGAGTATCAAGAGTTCTTGCATCACCTAAAGCTAAACAATATAACACAAGTCAAAGTACCAGCAAAGACGGTTTCTTTTCTCATTAGCGAATAGAAAATATAACATTTTTTTGTTTGTCAAAGCAATTGACAGGGAAATCCCTCCAATTTTTATTTTCTCACTGACAAAATTTAAGCCTAAGTTGGTACAAAGAGTTCCTGTTGGCTCTTTTGGGCTTTTAGATATATAATGGAAAATAATTGATAATGGTAATACGTGCTTGTATAAAATATGTTTTCTAGATTCCTGTAGTTCTCCCCCAAATCTCTAAGCCAAGTAATCCAGGTACGAAAAAGCGAAGATTTTAATAGTTTGCCCCTCCTTAAACAGCGCTTTCCATAATTTGTAATGTATGATTTATCAATGTTTAAGGGAATATACCCGGATGAGTTCTACAACTCTACGATATCTGCGTCACAAATATTCATAAGGCCCTCCAATTCGATCAAAAGCCTTATATGAGACGTTTATTGGCACCTTTGTCAGTAAACGTTCTGAAGCAAATACGAAGGCTGAAAAGCAGGTTTTTAAACCTATTTTATATCCAACCTTCGGGAAGATGTGCGAGAGTATGCGCCATAGGGGTCGTTGTGACGTTGTAACCAACCAAAAGAATGTGCTAGAATCAATGCCGATCTAAACTTTATATCGTTCACCATCAAAGGTTCTAATATGGTCCTTTTACGTAGAAAAAAAAATGTAGCGTTAAATAAGAACATTGAAGCTGGTAGTGCATTTTGGAAATGTAAAGGAAACTCATGTTGGAATTTTATTACAATGTATTTAAGCACCAATGGCCGGGGGAGGACAAGTTCAAGTGTATTATGGAGATACTGATTCAAAACTGCTAAAAGTTAAAACAGACAATTTGTTCGACTATTTGAAAAAGGGTATGCACCTGAGCTCTCGAATGAACTATAACAATTGGAACGATTCCATTTTATCCGGAGCCAGTGAAGTTCCAGCCCTCAAACAATTTATGATTTTTTAAATCCAAGCCGGGGAGCGACTTGATTTCCAACAGTGTTATTACAGGTACTATGGTGTACTGTGTGCATGCACACAATGAGGAAATCAAAAAAAATTCCAAGGGGGTGTCTACACACTATCTCAAGGAAAATTTCGACATTAATCGTCATAGAAACTGTGTAGATAACATTTTAGTTCTAAGAGGGAAGGTCATGGCTATATCAAAATTTTAAAATGCACGGTTCGAGTCGAGAAAAATGGCATGCCAGCAATATCGGACAATGTCTCTGTGTGCACGGACGGTGTAAAGATACTACCACAGGAACATCACCTAGCTTAGGGCCAGGATAAGTGTGTACAATACAGACACCATCTCTGTGTGGAGAAAATTCAATAGTCGGTGGAAGGAGGGTCCGTCCCAAACGTTTTCTCACCTCTGCAGTGTTTTTATTTCCATACAGTATTTTTTATATGTTTGCGTAAAGCAAAATTGTTGTTGTTTTAAAAAGTCTTTAATATTATACTATTATTGCATTCTTTACTACCACTGAAACCCTGGGCCATACAAAGACACCCACCGCCGGCCTGGGCCCCGTGTCTAAGCCACCGTAGCAGCTATCCAATCCTCTGGGGGGATCTGACCTTTGGATGGCCGCCGCAGAGATCGCCGAGTCCCATCCAGGGAGGGAATTTACTGAGTACTTTAATAGTTTAAGTTCTTTTAAATCATGGCATTGTTTAGTTCCAAATCAATTGTTTAGTTCCCATGTCAAGTTCATATGAATATGTTATTTTCCCAAGTGCTCAGTTTTGTAAATATGTTGTTTTTTAAAAATTTGGTGGCGTATTTAATCTCATAAAAGAAAATATGCATATTATTTTATGTGTTTTTGAACACAGAGAATTGGTATTTGTTGAACAGGTTGAATTTAGGTAAGTTGTATTTTGACAGTTAGAAGAGTAATATGTATCATTTTAAAACCCCTTTCAGAAAATTTCTTTGTGGGCCATCAATGCCTGGCAAAACTACACTTTTAAGGAAAATAATTCTTAGTCGTAATAAATGTGAGTTAGAAAATACGAAAAACGGCGACTAATACTTTAGCGTATGGCAAGAGTCCTATGAAAAAATAAATACTTTATCATATTTCTTTATTATTTAGAAAAATACTATTGCACCACACACAAAATTCATACGGAGGTCTACATAAAAACATGTTCAGACAACAAGACATTTAGAATGTTGACGAATCTGGTCTGAAAACAACCACGAGCAGGATAAGATCAATGCATAGCGAAGTAAAAGGTAAGAAGGGAAGGTTACATCAGCAGAAAGAGGTCAGTTGACCACGATTTGTGCTAGTGTTAATTCATTGTGAACACAGTTCCTCCTATACTTATTTCCCCAGCAAATCAGTGTCCGGAAATTTTAATCAGGGGAACTTTAACAGGATCTATCATGATCGACTCACAAAATACTTTCGGATGGGTGACTGCCTCTTATGATTTGCTTTAGTTGAAGTATTTTATCAGTCAAGTCAAACCCTCCAAAGAGTCACCTGTACTTATGAAAATAGACAACCAGATCAACCAATACACCGTTGAATTGCTTAATCTAGCTAAAAATAATGGTGTTGTACTATTAAATGTCCCTCCCCACACTACTCACAAACAACAGTCTCTAGAAAGGATAGTCATAGGGTGTCCTAAGGCCTAGTACAACCATGATGCAGCCAGTTTCATGACTTCCCATAAATAAAAAACTATATCAGTGTATAACATTGCTGAGCTGCAGGGGAACATATCCAAAGGCTTTCACTTCTGAAAATATAGCAAATGAAAATTACCGTAAAGAAGAGAGAAAAGAGGATAATAATAGTCAGTGAAAACCGTTGACTACAATCCAAATATTTCGGTTAAGGGTTCCACTTTTGACCGTCCCCAGTGCAAGATAATAAAACAAAAATACTGACAAAACTCCAAAAGATAATATAAAAACCAAACCTTAAGACAAACACAACAACTAAAATAAGAAGACCCTTTCCAAGCAACGGTGAAAGGGTAACTGAATAAAAATACAATGGTGAATGGCAATTCAATCTTTGAATTTATGCAGAGAATTTTTATAAGCCAACCACTTCCCAGGTAAGCTATTTTTAGAATTTCTACTAGGTTGCCAAATATTATTTTTTTATTGATGTAAGAGTGATCAGAATTAATAAGTTCATTACAGTGGCGCTTAGATAAGGTTTCACCAGTGTCCCTATTGCGGGCTAATCTTTGTTGAATGTGTTTTTTTTATATTTCAACTGCCTCCCTGAGAACTTGCATGAGATATAAGAGGCGTTATCAAATAAAACGAAATGGTGCGGGTAGGCATAGACATGCTAAGCCATGATGTAGTCAAAAGCCTCAGGTCCTGGGCATAGCCCCATGGCTTCGTCGATTGAAGACCTGTGGTTTGACAGCCTCTCTCACAATTTTTGTTAGATTCTACCATCAACGAAACAACAGGAAGAAGAGGAAGCCCTGTAAACACCAATCCCCAAAATGGGGCTGGTTTTATTTTTGATGCTGTTGAAAAAGCTCCGTATTTTCGTAGAATTCTTAACGGAACGACTTACTTTTGGTGTTGATCCAGTTAACATCCAACAGACAAATTTCAACATACGAAAATTTCTCGTTGATATCTAGTGTAAATTTGAAGCTATAGGGTGGCAGCTGCCCTCTCATGCCCTCTTCCCTACGCCAATGACTATGATTACTACTAAAAATACTCAGGTATAAGGTATTAAAGTGAAAAAGAATACTGAGACGGAAGTAGAACTAAATTAAAACACGATATACACGTACAGATTGTAAAAAAAGGCGTATTGGCGATATTTTGTGAATAGCTTGGAGCATTAGGAAAAATTCTTTCAGTGCAGGTTACTGGGGATATTGAACTAACAAAGACATCGTATTTGCATGCTGGTGCTACTACTTTTACTATTAGACGAGTCATGTGTTGATCGGACCGTGGGTTGGAACAGGTTCTCTAAATTACTCCGACACCAACTGTTGGAAATCTGAAAAACAAATTGGTAAAAATACCACCAAGCCTTCATTTCTCAACAAAAAACTCCCAGTTTGGTTGATTTATCTTTTCAAAAGTAAAGCTACGACAGCTATTTTAGGTAGGTATTTGTTTTTTTTGCACTTCAAACATTTCTAAGATAAGCGGCAAGTATATACAAGTAATGTTGGAAAGTTTTTTCGAATCGTCATTCTAGAATTGAAAAAAAATGTTATTTTTATTGCATTTTTAACATTTTTAGTCCATAAGGATTTCTCTTTGGGACGTTGATGGGGGATCTATCTGGAGATTTTTTGGGTGGTTAAAACTGGGTTATATCTGCCTCTACCTTTATTTCTTTGCGGGCCATCAATGCCTGGCAAAACTACACTTTTAACGAAAATAATTCAAAATCATAATAAAATGTAATTTATAAAATACGTAAAACAGCTACTATTGCTTTAGCGTGTGGCAAGAATCCTATGATAAAATAAATACTTTATCATAATACTTTTTATTATGATAAACATACTTATTATCTAATATATACTTATTATCTATTAATAAGATAATACGATTATCTAAATAAATACTATTGCACCGCACACAAAATTCATACGGAGCCTTGACGTATTTAATATTATTGAACCAAACTTGTGGTAGATTATTGATGATTTAGCTCAATCCATTTAAGAATGGTCTCAGGATATGTTAGAATTATTCACAGTCTGATATCATCATAAAAAATTTCGGTAAGAATTGTCCACCACAGTCTCTTTCATCAGAGCAAATGTATGGGGACTCTTGTTTCAATTTTACTTGCGATATCATCTACACGGTTGTTCGTGATTCAAGGTCCCTCGTAACTTTAAATGTGGTAACATGTCCCGGTGAAACGAATTTTTTATTCTCATTATAAAATTAGGCTACAAATAATATCTATGGTTACATTCAATTGTATCTCAACCAGAACGCACCCGAGGATTTACGTGTAGTCACTGATATTTTTGACAGTAAAATTACCGTATATCTACCAGTAAACAGTAAAAAAGGTGATTAGTTGCCATCAAGACAACGAGGAAACCACACGAAAACATACATTTATTTTCCGCCCTAGGTATCTCAAACCAAGAATTAGGAAGACTCTACTCAAACTTCGTGTTGATACTGAATTCATTAATCTCCTATCAGATCTGTACTTAAACATAACTGAAGGCAATTTTAAAATTAAGCCAAAAACAAAGCAACATTGTTCACCTGAACGTGTCCTAGCATTTAAAAATAAGTGAAAGTAATTTAACTGAAAACGGCTTCTATAAGCGGGTGGTCGTTTTTTACATTGTTACTGTCAATAATTGCAGGACTTGTGAACACAATTCTCTTAAAAAACGATGGCTAATTTCTACAAGCTGCTACCAATAGAACTTGCCCTTTCAACAAAATAGCACTTTGAAGACAATCTTAGTAGACTTATTAACAGCTAGACAATTGCCGACGATGGAAATTTTTTTTCGACGAGTGTTCAGGCATAAACTCTACCGCGAAAAACCACTCCAAGTAAATGTCATCGATTGTATCAAGCCTAAAAACTTACCACCACCACCAAAATGAGAAGAAGATATGTCAGTGTCTTTAGTTTGAGCTGGAGCTGCAGGCTTTTACTTCAATCGTATCGCGACCAATGTAAAAGACTCTTGTCTTATCTCGCTGAAAGTGAACATGTACAAATTTATGATAAAAGAAATGAGTTTATAATTCATAGCAAGATCTACAATCTAATTGATTTGATATCAAACTTGTTAACAATTCGTAAATGACTTGCATTATTAGACAGTCATTTGTACAAATTTTTAAACTCATCAAACTTCCCAAAAAGCCTGATTGCCAATGAACATATTTTAATTCGATAAAATATCAAATATCGAAAAACTTAAATCATTTTCGGTAAATACTTCCATGCCAAATGGTGATGAAAACACTTCAGTGATGATGATTCGTTATCAAAAGGTGAATGCAAAAAGGTAGTGGATGCTTCATTATTTGTTTACGTTTAAAACAGCTCAAATTTTAAAATGTGTTTATGAGATTATTGGGGAAGTGGGTAGTTTAAGCTCTCCCACCGCAATTGCTTGAGTCACTGAACTTAAAAAGAGATTAGTGAAAGGGTATTTCCAAAGTGAACCAAATTGCACTCTTTTTCGAAATCATGGAGTTTGCGGTAGTCGTTTTCAAAAAGTTAAAGCCTATTTCCTATTGCTTATATTACAAGTAGATTATTTTAACTGTATATGAGGTTTAAAGACGTCAAAATAGTCCATACAAGAATATTTTACTTGCAATCAGTGTTTTTAGTCTCAATGCATATTCCATTCCACTGCAGTCAATGAGAGGTGATAAAGTTGCTGAAGCTCTTTAATCTGTCATTGAACAAGATTGCTATAAGAAAATTCAAGCAAATCGTGGTAGTGAATTTGTTAATCCACACATAAAAAGGTTTTATTGAAATATAATACATTGCTTTATCCTATTCATAGTCCATAAAGGTGGTATTGGCTGAAAAATTGATAAGAACTATTCGACTTTTAATCTTGAGATATTGTACATTGAAAATTACTGCTGCTTATAAAATCATGTTGATTTATAATCAATGTCCTCTTCAACCCATATTCAATCATAGACTTCTGGAAGTTCACCAAGGAGACCATGACACACTTGAAATTTGCCTTAAACAATATTCCAATGAAAGGCAAGTGAAAAAGAAGAAATTCAACGCTGGTGATACAGTTCAAATCAATCAAACAAGTAATACTTTTAAAAGGTAAATTACTTATGGTCCACCGAACTTTTTAAAGTGTCAAAAGTCTTGGACACTAAACCTATAACGTGCCGTCTATGTGATATTAAAGATGAAGAGAATCTTGGTTGTTTTTATAAGTATGAAATAGCAAAAGCTAAAAACAATGAAATTTATCAGATTGAAAGGATATTAAAAAGTCAAACTCACAAGGGCCTGAGACAGCTGCTTGTTTGTTGGTTAGGATAAAACTCTGATTTTGATTTTTGAATTGGCAGTAAAGAGGTTCACAATCCCCAATGATTTCCATGTGACATTGATGTCCAATGTCTATGATCTCCGTATACGATGATTTAAATAAAGCAACCCATTTTCAGACTAAACTGTGCCCCGACATAAAATTAGATTAAAAGTTGCTTTTGTTGATTGTATTCTCAAAATGTATATGATATCCTGAGAAAAGATTGTATATATGACATAAGAGTTAGACCACACGATTGGACAGCGTATGGTGAGGAAGAGGAATGGATATCACAAAATCTCAGGTCTAGTACGCGATCCCTCGCTGTGCAACTGAAATCACGACAATCGAAAGAGATTTAAAAAGGTTGAGAAACATCTCATCACTCAAAAGACTCTATTCAAGGTAGAAGCGAGAGACATCACTTTTGTCAAAGAAGAAAAAGAAACTGAGGAAAAAATTGCTAGATCAAAAAAGGATTACATTTCCTAGACAGGAATGATATACTTACCATACGAAGAGTCTCATCCTTCAGTCACCACGTCATTTTATCTTTTCAAGGCAGAAAATGTTAATGTGAGTGTAAAAAACAGTTACTATGAACAATTCTATCAGCAACAACCCCTCTCTGAAAACGTTCATTTTCAAATTTATTCCAGAGAAGACTATTTTGTAGATTTGACTTCCATATTTATAGATTGGCCTGTTATAGTCAAAACAATTTAATAATGAAAAACGAAGTGCTGTTAAGGGGTTGTCCTATAAAAATTGTATATTAAAAAATTTGTGTAGAAAAAAATTAGTGTCTACGTAAATGGAAAGTTGGTGAGCACAAACAATAAGTTACATACAATTTATGTTGATGACTCCCGAATCCTATGAGAAATTGAGGGGTTAACGTTTGGATTTGAATATAAAACGGACACTGACACTACCAATATACTTAGAGAGAGGACAACTAGTGATTTAAAGGTTAGTTCAGAATATAAATAATGAAATATTCTGTATACCCTAATGAATGCCTCCTAAAGTTAAGATTGACACAAAGTTACAACTTGCCCCGTCAGATCTTATTTGGCGAAAGGTGCTTGCCAATATTCCTAGTGCAAAAGTTTCTCTCACTTCGGCGATGCTTCTTGTACAAAAACAATAGGTCATGAGTTTTATTGATTTGGCATTTGAAAAATTAAGAGCTAGTGAAAATAACGTCAAATTGCTCGTTCCCCACACAATCACGAATCAACGACATGATGCTATGGGATCACGTATCTACACCAACTCTTCATTTATCAATGGCGAAGTTCCTTAAAAACTCGCTTTGGTCTTTATAAAAAGTGCTAGTGCTATAGTATCACCAACAAATTCACCACACAAGTTCTAAATATTCGGACTTTCATCTCTTGAATTAATCTCACTAAATCAATATGAAACCTAATTCTAAAACACCCCCAAGGGGAGTTTTTTATTAGATACAAATAAAATAATTAATGTATTCAACTTGGATCCGTACATATCCAAATACAGAACCTATTGCATATCCTCGGATACCTTGGATTTGTTGGTGGTCAAAAGGAAAGTCGCTTGTTTGTAAGTGCAGTTTTTCAGAAAATGAAAACACAGTAGGTAAATGCAGGCTGTCAAAAGATCATATCAACTATATACCAGGAACGGCTTTGAGTTGTTTCAAACATTGAGCTTTCTTGGTATTTTGAGGGAGAGCTTGTATTGAGGCAAGACCCACTTTGTACACGTGGGTCATCAATGGCGTGTATCAGTGACGCCTTAGGCTATTAAGCTAAAACTATGAGGGTAAGTGATACTTCACTTTTACTCCATCTTCAACAGCTATAACAGCTACTATTGAAGTAAACCAAATTTATTGTAGTGCATCCAGGTTGTCAAAATGACTTACGAGCATGTAGAACCCTAGGACTTAAATAGGGTATAAAGCCGAAATTTTCAATTAACGCTTACATTGCTATGAACTAAATTAAAATATGCGTTGTTCACGCCAGTTGTCGACCGACCGGATTATCAATAAGTCAAGAGAAGCATTAGACATTAAGATGAAACTTCCAAAGCACGAAGTTTATACTGTCCCTATAGCTACTACAAGTATCCCTCCAAGTTAATCTTAAGAGTGTACTTGCGATACATTAAAAATGGATTAGGGTATTGAGTTGAATCTGTTATGGCATGTTGAAGCGGATTTTATTTTAATATAAATGTTAAAAGAGACTATCTTAAGGTCATTAAGGTGAAATTTACAAAGGATGCTTGGGTATCTGTTGAAAAACAAGTCACTATATTAACGCAGGTTGTCAGAAGAACCAATCAGCAATATCTCAGGAATGGCTGAGGGTATTAGATTGAACCTTTGAGGGCTACTACAACCACTAATACTACTATTATGACTATTTATGCTACTACTAAAGCTTTTGCAATTACTGCTACTACTGCTGCAGTTGTTATTTACGACAATGCCTCCTCATGTTTGTGACTAATTGCGACTGCGCAACTTCGTAACTGCGACTCTAACCACTTGTTACTTCAACTGTTACTGCTTAAAACTGCGATTTCAACTACTTATGACTTTGAATACAACAACTACTTGTATGAGCAGCCACTTACGACTGTTACTGTCATTACTTGAGATATTTTCATTTGTGTACTTTTGACGGTAACTACTATTGACTGTTACTGTGACTACTTGGAATGCAACTGTGGTTACATGTAACAGTGATAACTAACAACTGCAACTATAGCTTCTCGATGCTGCTACTACTATCGCTACCACTACGATATCTACTAATACCAGAAATGTTGCTGCTACTGCTACTACAACTACTGCTACTGTTACTGCTACTGCTACTACTACTGCAACTACTACTACTATTAATACTATTACAAATACTACAACTATTACTACTGATACTACTGCTACTAATACTATTATTAAAAAGTGCTACTGCTTATACTGCTACCACAAGGCTACTATTACTACTGCTATATACTACTACTGCTACTACTACTACTACCGCCATTGAATTAAATCAGAAGGCTTTAAGGGTATCCATGGTGTGTCCTGAATTTTTAATATATTGCATAAGTAAAACACCAAAATTATCAGGTTATTACATTAGACATTCAGGGTATATTTTTTGGAACGTTATAATATACATCAAAAGACACTTTTGGATATGAATCCAGTTTCGTCCATGGAGGATGTCTGTGATATCTAAGAGGTTGCTAAGGGTATTAAGTTAGAATTTTAAGGCCATATTAAGTTGGAAATTTGAACTAAATCAGAATTCTCTTGTACATCAGTCTTTGTACAAGTGCGAATTATTTTCTGGTCCTTAAAGGTCATGGTTCGTTAGCCATACTCCTCCTTGTGGTAGTGTCTGTTTGTTTTGAGTTAGCTATTTCTTATATTTTCATTAATTTATTGATGGTGGTTTATAGTAGTTTTACCTTTGAAATATTATTTGACTTTATTTTTGCTTATCTTGTGTTTGATGGAGCTCTTTATTTTTCTTTGAAAAACTTCTTTGGTGCAGTTTTTTTTAAATAAATTAGTTATAAAGCTCTTGAAATGCTAATAACTGATAAAAAAGACTTGACAATCACTGAGCCATTCCATTATTATATGCTGATTATTAGTATTTATATTATGCGTTGGTTTCAGGCAAATTTCTGAAGCTCCTTAAATTTGTTTTCGTAATGAAATTTTAGCAATAAGAGAAAGCTAAATCCGAATAAAATTCCCAAATCAGTTTCAAATGTTGGTCTTGGGAGATTTTTTTTAATACTAAACATGTTTTTAAACTTTGGGTTCAACAGGCTGGAATTTCTTTGTTACTAGGGTCCATTTGACGCCATTGCTCGTTTTGTGTCTTAATAAGGCTCTTAGTTTTTCCTTCAGAAACGACCACTTTGGATAATTTGGTTTATAAATGTATAATTAGAAAGACATGACTTTGATTTAAGGTTTCTATTCCCCAAATTTTAGTCTTTTAATTTTTTTTACCAATAGGAATTCTTTGATAATCATTTGATGTAAATAAATGGTTCCCGAAGTTATAAAGTAGCTTTACAGTTCGTGATTATATTCCCAAAAGTTTTTTTTCTAGAAATAAATAAGAAAGACAAGTTTTTTCAACTAAAACTAAGGAGCCGCGTTGTGAATTAACACGAACAGAAATTATTACGTATATGATGGGTTTACCCCTTCTTCAATGCCTTGCTTTTTATGGTAAAGTTTGACTTAGTTCCAGCCATTTAAGAACTATTTAAGAGCCATTTAAAGGTGGCTCTATGCCCTATAATATTTTTGGTCACCTAAAAAGGGCACTAGAGCTGTTCATCTACGATCAAATAAATCCCCTCTTGACCCTCCAAATAAGTCCTCCCCTCCTTATCCTTGATCATCTTTCTGTCTAAAAAAAATTGAAAATTTCCGCACTTTTGTATGTAGGAGCTTGAGCCTTTACAGTAGGGTTCTCCGATATGCTGAATCTGGTGGTGCGATTATCATTAAGATCACTTGGTGTTTTGGGGGTGTCTCTTCCATTTTTAAAAAAAACGAAAAAAATAAGGCCCGTAGCTTTTGATGGGATAAATTAAACTTGATGGATTTTGTATATTTTGAATAAACATCAAAATGTGATCCTTTTGATGTATTTATTAAAAAGACTCTGTTTCTTAGAGTTTCGGTTAAAATTAAGCCGCATCACTCCTTACTTACAGGTTTTTTACTATGAACTGTAACGCTGCCTTGAAGAGCCCACTAAAAAATTTCTTCCATTTCATCTTGGTCAATACCACTCAACACAAAAAATAAAAATTTCAAGATTCAGTATAATCGATCCTGTATAAAATAAGTAAGTTGAATCTCATCTACTTTTTATGAAAGATAAACACCAATCCTTGTTATCTGTGCATTCTAGGTAAAGAATATCAATAAAATTAGTCAATAGAATAATTCTTAGGGTAATAAAGATCCTTGGCTAGGGATCTATGGCCAACAGAATGCCAGTCTAATATGTAAATAAAACCTATGATGTTTTCAGATGAAGACCTTATGAAAGAGCCATTTTAAAATATTAAAAAAACAAAGAGAGGTTACAAGAAATAGAATTGATAGATATCTTCTTCTTCATCTTTTACCCACATTCATATTCTTGAACTTAAATACAATTTATTATTCACCTCTTTGAAAACACATTTTATCAAAATGTCATAAAGCCTAAAAAGGAATGGAAGGATAAACTCCCATGCCGTCACTTAACTTTGCGATTAGCTGAAATAGCTGATCATCATTATAGACATGCTAATAACAATGCTCATTGTTTATTTTGCAATATTTTAAATATTGCAAAGTTTTATTCAATTAGAGAGGTAAATATGGGATTAGTTAGCCCCAACCCGTCAGCCTCACGTATCAATTAACGAAATGCCTAGCAAACCAAGCAATTGTTTATCTAGACTATACTAATATCAACAATTTGACCAAGAGTTGACAATGGTGCTACTTTTACTGAAATATTAAATAATACATAGCTTTTGCAGCTGAGGAGCAAAATATTGGGCTAACACGTAACCTATTAGTAATTCTTTAATTTAATTTACAAATTTTCAAATTTTTGGACAAATTCCTGTTAAGATAAGGAAAAAAGATATTACTTTAATTCATCTTGTAAATCTAGATATTAGTTATTGTGCTCTAATTATGTATTGCTAGATTATTTTTTCCAAACCTTATTTTGAGACTTTTTGAGACCTCTGAGAATAAAAGGATACAAGTTAAAAACATCTTTTCTGTGCGGAAAATAAAAACAACCCTAATAAATTACTTCTTTCCAACTATATACACTTTTCTGATTTTTTATCAGACCAATGTCATAACCAATGTCAAACCTCCTAGCCAGACGCACTTTATGAACAATTGTATGCAGATTAGAAAAACAACTATAAAACAACTATAAAACAATACAATTCAAGTTAGGAAAAACCTTGACTACTGCCGTTTAATACCCCATTTTTTCTTGATAGTAGCTTTTACGAAAGTGAAATGCCTTATTTCTATTACAAACTGTCATTTATTCACGGTAAAAATTCCAGTCAGTGCTAAAAGATTCTTTCAAACGTATAAAATTTATTGCAATCCTTCACTTGTTCTTCATGACACTTTTTTCACGTTCTTTTTTTCAATCATTTTTGCCTCCATTTCAGATTACAGGTCAGTATTATCAGCTTTTTTTTATTCTAATTATAGATTAATAGTACCGTTCTGATTTTTTTTTTTTACTTTTTGAGCATCAATACTAATATCATAGGTTCCAGGCGATCCACCGTATTGACAATCATATATAGAATAGAAAAATATATTGATGTTATTTTTCTGCACTTTTAATTATCAAACGGTCATTATTAACACAAAAACAAAAACAATAACACAAACAACAATAAAACAATACCCTACCAGTGAGAAAAAGCTTTGACTAGAACCATGTAATTCCGGATTTCCCTTTTGATAATAGCTTTTCCATGATAGGCAGTAATAAGCTTTATTTCAATGCTTGACTTGTTGTCCTTGAGCATTTTTTCAACCGCTCTTTCTTCTCAATTTCAAATTAAATATCAACCAAGTTCCTTAGCCACCCGGGAAATTGCAAACGTCCTCCCACCCCAGACGAGGACGACCTGCTTTCCGTTTAGCCTTAGACGGTTGGCCGAAAAGAACATTATTGGGCATTCTGTCATGACTCGTCCGCAGAATATGTCTTAGCCATCTCGTCCTTTCTATCATTATAGTCCTAGAAAGCAGGATTGAACCACGTTTTGCTCTACACCAAAAGATTAAGCATAAGTCAAAGATCTGATCCAGTATTACAATGGTGCAATTCTTAAGAAAATACGTCACTTTTGAAGGTGTGGTGTAAAAAATTTGACAAACAAAATAACAATTAATAGCTGTATAAGTTAATTAATAATTTTCAAATTTTTCGGGCGAATTCCAGTTAGCGTTTTCCTCACTTCTCTGGATAGATTTGTAGCCATAACTTCAATATCACTCTTAATAAATTCGTCTGATAAACTCTTTAGCATCTGTAATTAAGAAAAGTATATTTGGAGATTAAACATCTTGT
>JAQQPU010019740.1:0-16141 GCA_029168905.1 Artemia sp. Kazakhstan ARC1039
AGAAAATTCCACGCGTCGGATCATACTGGGACAAGATTATAAAAAAATACTTCAGCCATATGTGCAAGCTTGAGGAGCTTTGCAAATTCAGGGACAAGAGGCAAAGAGAAAATTCCACGCGTCGGATCATACTGGGACAAGATTATAAAAAATACTTCAGCCATATTTGCAAACTTCAGGAGCTTTGCAAATTCAGGGACCAGATCCTTCTGCGAACACTCATGGGGTCGCTCAGTCCAGAAACAATGCACCCATGTGGTTACATAAAAATGTGAACAATTTTTCTTAAAAAACTTTAACTATTTGGTATTAATGTGACTCAGTATTAATTGAAAAAAGGGAGGATAAATTAAAAAAAGAAAAGTTAAAAATGTATAATATTTGTATAATGTTTACACTATAGCTACTGTTTTTGGTACGTTGTTCTTCCAACAGAAACTTTTTCGAGGAAAAAGAAAAATCAATCCCGCGCTAAACAATGAATTGCATCTAGCCTTTTGAACGTGGGATAAAACTGTGCTTAATATAGAAAACAATAATAAAATAACATATTATGGAAAATAAGTTTTCCCAAAGGTGACCCCGTGGGGCTTTCTATTTCACACTATTGTCCACTTATGGACCTTTTGTATGCCCTCTAAAATCACCAAAAAAGGACTAGGCTTTTAAGATAGGGAGCAAAAACATATTAACTCGAATGTCATCACCTCCTAACATCTTCAATAGGATCAAATCACCACAAGAATCAAATTCCTTCAAATATCTGAAAAAAAGTGATACATCATTAAATTTATTATCAAGACTATTATTTAGTATTATTGTAAAGAACTAATAGCCTCCGTAGAATAACCCCTTCGAATACTAAACTAAGTTTTAAAATTCCTTCTCATTTTAAAAGTTATCCACTCTTATTAATAATTTATCCATCACTCTTGAACAAACAAAATCAACAATAGCGAAATTGGTCGACAATTTTTTTTTTTTGTGTGCCACCATCTTTAATGGTAAACTTTTATCTATTTTAAATGCAATTGGGAATAAACCTTCTTTAAACCAGACATTAACTATATTAATAAGATTTTTCTATTGTTATAAGAAAGTTAAACTTTACCATAATGAGCAGGAGTTTGAGGGGTGACAGCTCCAACAACATTTTGATTATTCTGAATAAAATATTTATAAAATATGGCATTAAAGTTTGCATCACATTGCTTCAAAGAATAAAATTTTCAGTTCCATAGTTTTCAAAGACAATTGGTTAATAAAACGATTTCAGCTACCAGCTTGGTATGTTTGTTACACTCTAAAATGCTTTCAGTAAAGTAGGAATGAAACTTTAGTGGAAAGAGCCAGAGTTGAGAGAGAGGCAGCTCCTTGATATATAGGGTAACTTCTGATCTATCGTATAATTTTTAATGCTCTGTACTTTCATTCTTAATGACTATGTTATTATAATTTGATAACCATAATAGAGTAACCTGAATCTAATTGCCAATTGAAGTATAAGGTGGGTCTTATATCAACTAGAACTAACGTAGACCATATTAAGCACAACTTTGTTCTGTCAGAACAACTTGGACCTTGTATACTTTATGAAGCTTTCAGGTAATGTAAAATTATTTATAAAAAAAAAAGCTAATATAACGTGAAGTTTTGTTTTCGAACGGTCATTAAAACATTGGTTTGTCCCATTGGCTCAGTATAACCAAACCCTTCGCGCTATCGAACCACAAGTAAGGAAATACCCTGCAGCAGAATTAGCTATTTTCTCTATTGTCTGACACCCGTTCAATGTTGTTACTTTCAGAATGCATAATGTATATAAGCTAATGCTGAATTACTTTGCCCCAAAACAAAAAGCCTAACCAACTGAATATTGTTATTTCTAAAAGCCCAGCAAGCACAAATTGAGACTACAATATTTCACCTCAAAACACAACTCTCATTACTTGTTTGCGATTGATTTTAAGGTAAGAAGAATCAGAATCTATGTTAGTCTACACATACACTTTACTGATAACTGCAAAGCTACGTCATTGTCTGGTATTATAGAGGTTGCAATCACTAACAAAATTTAGAAGCTCTTTATTACCAAAGATGGCCAAACGACCGATTATCACTTTCAAATCTCAAACTTTATTTTTTATTTTACTCTTTTTTATTGTGAACATGATCCACTGCAACTCTTCGAAAATTTTCAAGGGTATATTTCACGAACAATATTTCGTAAACAAAAGAACCTGATGAGCAAATCAGGAGCTCCCATTCCGTTGATAAGGCTTATAACCAGCTTTATTCTCTATTTCCTGGTACCAAATCCATATTATTGTTTATTTTAAAAATATACCACGTACAAGCAATGGCTGTGTTACTTTGCCCCTAAGTATAAACCATAGTTTTTTTATTTGATAGAATAGAATTTATTTTCACTTAAAGGCCATAGGCCATAGAAAAATATATAAAACAAACAACGATTAAACAGAAATTACAAAAATCCTAAAATAATCCCAAAGAAATCTAGCTCTATGATCCACTGCAAGACGGAGGAATCATACAAATTTCTAACACTCATAAAACATTCATTCTACTCTAATCAACAACTCAAATTAAAATCCTCTTTACCAAACACTTCAATTCTCCAATCATTCAGTTTTCCACATTCATACATCAAGTGATATACGCTCTCATTCAAACATCCACACATAGAGCACATATACAAAATTGTCTTTGAACTTTCCCTCCTAATAAACTTTTTCCTTTTGGCCCAGTGGCAAACTACCACCGTCATATCAATTAATAACTTTATTTCCTCTTTATATTAACCCCACCTAAAAAAAACATTACATCACCCCAAATCTCATTCTTTTGAATGAATAATTCCTTTATATTGATTCCTTTTATAACACCTTTACATTGTCGAACTATCCTTGAAACAAGCCAACCAACTCTCAAACAGCCTAGTAAACCTGTATATTTGAACTAAAACAAAACACAAACTGGGCCGGAAGACCTATCTCTTACAAACTTTCAGTTAATAGAAGCCTATCAGCATTAACAAAAGCTCTGATGTCTCATAGCTCTTGTATCTTATATCTCATCCGGAACATCCCTCTTTTCAATCCACCTCCTCAGTCTAAAGTCTAACACCTTACAAAATACCCCAAGTAAAGTGTTTCCTAAAGAATTCCTCGATAATAATTTTGATGAAACCTATCCCCCTTCTTAAATAACGGTATTATAACTGACACCACACATCAGGCTACTTACAAGAACTTACCAAAGTTGAAAATAACCTTACAAAATCGAAACAAAATATTTTTCCCCACTTCCACAATTTCATCGGGATCCCATCTGTCCCTGATGCAAATCCCCTCTTCATAGACATCTCCGTCCCTTCCCTCTTCTTTACCAATCTCCTCGTGCTGAATTGACCAGATAAGTTCGGAATCCTCCTCTCTGAGTGGGTAGCACGCATGTTGGCTTGAACTCCTTGATAACTCCTGTAGTTAACAATCCTGTGTGTTTACCAGTGATTCGAGATGCACGGGCCAGGTATCTGCTCCAAGTATTTGCTCTGTTGTAGAAAAGTTAACAGACCTTCGCACTAGTTGCTAGGATTACTTTTGTTCCTTTATCACAAAATTTCTTTCAATTTCTAAGTTTTAAGATAATACAAACGATTGCGTTGCGGAAGCAAATTTCTCTAAGAATCAAATGCATTACAATTCGTCTTAGCCCCAAATACATATATGATACCAATACAAATTGTACAAACCTACTAGAGTTGCAAGCGCCTCATCACTAGAGAGGGCCATGTTCTAAAAGTCGATTATTATTTTCTAGTCTTTCTCTTGTCTCGTAGTTTAACTTCTAACTTCTAATGTGCACATTAAATCTGAAGTTGTTAAAACCTAAAAATTCTAAAATGATATAAAGGATTAAAGAAAAATAATGTCTATACTTTCATCAGTTTATAAAGGTCTTTCTTTCAGTATTGAAACAAAAACCAATGTCTCTTAGTTGCCAGGAACAACTTCCTAAAAATAAGAGGAGAAAGAATCCGGCATCTGTCAGCGACAGAATGTTTAAAGTTTAGTGGGTAGCTTATACATGATGCCCTTTTTTCATTTCCAGTCCCAGGCACAGAAATAAAATGATAAATTCAATACAATTACAGACCATTAAAGATATGGTTAAACAAAGATATAGACTTTACATCCACTTGAACTCTTATCCTTTACTATTATTAGCACTTTGGAACAAACAAAATTATCTTATCAAACATCGCAGATTGATTTTCATAATCTTCCAACTGTAGACAAACTACACCACTCCGTGGGGTACTACATCAAAAGATTGGTACAAACTTAGGAGAAGTGTACAAACTATCATCCCAGAAGATGGCTGTGAACATAGATTTGAACTGCGCCGTTTTAATTGCAACCATTGTCACGAACGAACACCTGAAATATTCAGCCTGGTTAGCATCATAAAGCTATCTGTAACTATCAGAAATTAAAACACTTTAGAATATGCACTCTGTACTCTGTCAAAATGTGCAAAATTATATTAAAAATGTGCAAAAAAATGTTGTGCTTATAGTAAGTTATAAACGATAACTTTCTTACCCTCGAGTAAGAAACCAAGTCGACTAAATTGCAGAGGCTCCTTCGCCCCTGAATCTTTTCTCTAAAAATATTTCTACTTGCACGTAACTCTTTATGAAGCTCTTTGAACCGTATTTCACTTATCCTGCATTTACACAGAAAAATAATAAATAAATCCGAAAGTTTTATCCAAATTTTTATAATAATATACACCGCAGTTCCCAATCCCTCAAAGTATTCAAAACGATGTATCTTCTGGACGATTTTCTCTGAAAAAAATGTCTGATATCATATACTTTCAGTATCTCATCAGGTTCTGCTGATCAGCGTTGACAAAAAAAAACATCTGTCTTGGTTCAAAAGTCGTTTTTCTTGCAGCGAATCAACTTCCTATTACCATCAGAGGCAACGCTAGAGCGTTGGCTCTGATGGTACTGTAATAGGAAATAAAAATCTCAAGGAATGCTAATTGGGATACTGAACTATATCAAAATTTACCATCCGTATGCATCCAGGTTGTCAAAATGGCATGCCTGCATTATTTCAAGAACAATTTATGTTGAAATTTTCAGAGAATGTTGAGGGGGATATTGACCTTAATCAAAGCAAAACTATATTCATCGTAATTCTCAAACGGGCTTAGCTGCAATATCTCATGATTGGCTGACGGTATTTAGTTGAAATTTCAGAGGATGTTGCGCTAAATCAATAAATACCAGCCCGTTAAAACTGTGTGGGCAATATCTCAGATACAGTTAAGGATATTACGTTGAGCTTCCAGATAATACTCAGGGGACATTTAACTTAATCAAAAGACACTATTTGCATTCTGAATGTCCAAAGGGAATACATGTAATATCTCAGGAATGGCTAATGATATCTAGTTGAAACTTTCAGGGAATATTGAATGGGACGTTGAACTAGTTCAAAAGACACTATTTGCATCCGTCAAAATAACGTTTCTAAAATATCTCAGTAAGCGACTAGGAAATTAAATTTGAGATTCCAGGGGATGTAGAACTAAATCAAAAGACAGTATGCATTTCCAAGTTATTATAATGATATTTTCTTGACGCCACACACAGAAACTGCTAGCAATAACTAAATTAAATTCAATCAAAGCCAACAATCAGATCACCTTATACAACTTAAGAATTTAACTTAGAATTGAATGTTTTCATTCCTAAACCAAAAATCTGAAAAACTGGAGAAATATTGACTATGTTAACCAATAGTAAAACTTAAAATCAAAAATGACCAGAAATTAGTTAAAAAAAAACTTTCCAGGATACAAATTTTTCAAAGAAAAGCACAGAGTCATGCAAAACTTAAGACAAGAGGAAATAAGGTCCCGTAATAATTCAAAATTAAATGATAAGAACTTAATATCAAAGAATAAATAAAACTCAACCGGATAGAAATTAAAATAAATAATCAAATCAAACACAAAGGCAGCAGACACTGGTATAGAAAAAAAAATCTAAAACAAGTAAAAATTAAACCAATTACTCATGTGAAGCTTAAAACGAAAAACATTTCTAAAAACAGGAGATTTTATTTTAGCTGCTGCCACCCCCCTCTATCCGGAAAAGTTCTTAAGCCTGTTGCATCATTTGCACTTAAATGGAATCAAGCTATATTCAACGAAGGACATCTTCGACCTCTTACCTGTAAGTTCTAAAAAAAATTCCATCCCTCGTATAGACTCGACGCGATGGTTGGGTATTACACTTATCAAAGATCTTAAAACTTTTCTTGAGCCGTCCGGGATGCTAGAACGAAAATCCGGATTGGTTACTCTAAAATTGTGGCCAATTGAGGGTTAGGAAAAAAGAATTTGGGTATACTTGAGCGTCTTATTTCTACTTCTGTAAATTTCTTCTTTATCTTCCTCTTTGGTAAATGATCGCAAGATAGTCAATACTGATGAGAAGCTGATTGGTATACGCGAAAAGTTTTCAGAAACAAAGTATCGGCGTTTATCACCTCACCACAGTTTATCCGTTTGTTTCATTAATTTTATAATTTAGTGTTATTGTTGATTTTTATTTTTCTATCACTTTTTTATTGTTTGTTTTACAAAGTGTCCACTTCACTATATATCTTTTGATGTAAGTGGTTTATAAATATTATTATCATAAACACTTGTTTTATATTTAAAACACTAAAAATAGCAAGTTACTGCTAAATAAAATGTTGAAGTGTTGAGATTTCCAGAAATTAATATGATTGTATATTAAGTATTCAGTTTGTTTTCATTAGTTCTTTCTAGTCACTTTGATTACTATATAGATTTATTTTTCATTTTCCGTCGATATTTTGAAAAATCAACCAAACTGTTCAAAATACACATAATTTCTAATAAAATACAAATGAAGCAACAGACTTAAGAACATGGGCGCCCATAAGGGGGGAGGGGAGGCAGCCCCCTCCTGGCTGAATGATGTTGCTTTATTTTTATATATTTTTTTATTTCTGTTATATAGCAAAAAAAGTGCCAATTAGACCAGGTAAAACCCCCCTCTGGAATTCAGCTTATGGACGTCCATGCTTAAGAACTTTTACATTTAGTCTGGGAAGGGGGAACAAACAATATCCTGTTGTCGGTAACTATTGGCCGTTTATTAATTATTGCCATCTTTATGTTGGATTTGATTATTTATTTCAATTTCCGTTCCTTTTGGGTTTCATTTATTCTTTAATGTTAATTTCTCGTCGTTTCAAGTTAAAATCGGTATAGGACCTTTTTTCTGATTTTTCAAGTTTATTATGGCTCTATACTTTTTTGGAAAATTTCTTTTTTGGAGGTTTTTTTAATTAATTATTAAAAAAGAACCATTGGTAAGCTCCAACTTCTTAAGCAATGAGAAGGCTCTTTTAGTTTATGAGACGCTAGCAGTATTATTCCTCTATCTTAGTGCCGAGGGCAGAAATTTGGACAACAAATCTTGAAGTGTTCCCAAGTGCCATATTTCTTGGGAGAGCCCCCAGTTAAAACGAAAATTTTATATCGTAAAACGAAAGATCGCTTTTTTGTGAATCAGAATATATTTTCCTTTTCCACAAAATATAAACTTCTATCAGAGAAAAAAAAACGGATAACACGTGTCATTGCTTCATGGATGCGCTGTGTCCTGAGTGATTTCTTTTTATGGTTTCTTTAGTAGTTTATGTCTTTGGGTGAGTGAACAAACAGAAAATCAAATTGCTATAGAATAGCCTCTTTTTTTAGCGCATGCCTGCAGAAATTAAGTTTCTTATGTTTTCTTTGAATCTAAAACTCGTGCACATAATAGTATCTTTTTTTCTGCCAAAGAGGGTTTGTACCCTGACAGTGATTTAAACACGTTATTACTAGTACAATAAAAAATTACCAAAAATTAAAGCTGCCGGATGCTTTTCTTGTGTATTCTTACGATGTTCATATGAGCTACTCTTCATGCCAGCTTCACACCGAAAAGAAACTTCTATTTTCCTGTTTAGATCGGAGCTATTCTTATTTATTTTTAAATATAAAACACATCAATTTCAATTAGGGTAAGCATCACCCTCAATATTCCCTGAAATTTTCACCTTAAAACCTTTAGTCTTAGTAGTAGTGGTAGTAGTCGCAACAGTAACAGTAGTAGCAGTAGTAGTTTCAACACAGTGTTTTAAGCCGGTCATAAACTATTGCTGATACGCCCTTTAGATAACCTGTATACGCATAATTTGGTTTGATTTAACTCAACTTCCCCTTCAATCCTCGCTAAAATTTCATTTTAACACTCTTAGCAGTAGTCGCAGTAGAAGTAGTAGTAGTAATAGTAGCAGTTGTGGAAATAGTAGTAGTAGTGGTAGCAGGAGCAGTTGCAGCAGCGTGCCCATACTCCTTTTTGGACCATGGATCACTTCCCGTATAATTCTCTGAAAGTTTTAAATTAATATCCTAAGCCGTTCCTGAGATAAATCCTTTTGACAACCTGCATGGACTTTGTGTGTTTTGGTTTATTTGAACTTCCTCCTCACATTCCCAGAAATTTTCACCGTAGTCATAGTAGCGGTAGTAGTAGTAGTAGTAACAGTAGCAGCAGCAGTAGTATGCACATATTGTCTGTTCTTAAGTTGAATATGCTCCTCACTATACCTTGAAATGTTCAACTTAATACTCTAAGTTGTTCCTAAGCTATTGCTGATGCGCTCCTTTGACAACCTGTATGCACATAGTGTGTTTTGATTTAGTTCAACACTCCCCTAAAATTCCCTGAAAAATTTACTTGAATACCCTTAGCCTTTTTGGACACCAAGAGCCAAATATGCCCCCTTTTCTAATAACAAATATTATATGCAAAGAACAGGCGGATTCAAATATATAAGCTGAAAATCTGCATAATCTTGGGGTCTCTATGGAAATGACGGATTTCTAACCATTAACATGTTACAATCTTGACTATAGACAAATACTAATCAACTATACCATCCACATGCCCTGAAACTTTCAAACTAATTCCCTTAATCTTTCCATAAGTATCGCAGGTACTACCTTTTGACAAAGTTGGATGCACATAATGTGTTATAATTTAGTTCAAATTCTCACTCAACATACCCTGACAATTTTGAACTAATGCCCTTAGCTGTTAATGGGGTATCGTAGATATGCCGTTTGGATAAAACTGGATGCAAATAGTGTCTTTTGATTTAGTTTAACATTTCTAAGAACAAACTCTGAAGTTCCAACGTAATACCCTGAATTTCCCGTGAGATATTGGACAGGAACTCTTTCGACGATCTGGATGCACATATCTTATTTTGATTTAGTTTTACATGCCCCCCCCCCAAATTTGCCTCGAAATTCCAGCTTAATATCCTATTCCAATCCTAAGATATTGTATTGTGCGATTTTTACAGCCTGGATGTACTTAAATTATTTTTATTTAGTTCTATAGCAGTACAACTAGTAGTAGTAGTAGTAGTAGTGTGAAGACCTCTTTTTGGATTTTGACATAAGGATTATAATTTGTATAAACGGATTATTTCGCTGAGTGATAATTCCCTTGGGAACTGTGGATACTTTGGATTTTCATATTAATATTGTTATGATCAGTGACCTATATTGGAGAATTAAAATAATATCATTGCCCTCGGGGCATATTTTTGAAATGCCTGAAAAGATAGTTTGGAATGCGATCTTGAACTTTATGAAAAGAGCAATAAAGGCAGGAAATCGGAGTACTGAGATTGTTAAAAAGACAATTGAATTTTTCAAAAAAGACGATATTAATGATGCAAAAACGATCCTATGGGAAGCAGCTAAAATCAAAACAAGAGTGTCTATTAAAAGTAAACCCGCATGACAACGTGATTGAAATGATTCGAGTCTTTGAGGACTGCGATAAAAAAAATATATTGATCTTCCGACGTTTGTCATTGTAGAACCTGCTGAGGTCCCCTATGTTCATGGCGAAGTGTCCGCCGTTCTTACCAGACAAATGACCCAGATCTCAAACAAGTTAGATGCCTTTATGAATCGTGAGAAATCAGATATACCCTCCCTGGCCCCAACTATAGATGATCCTGAAAAGCCATCGTATGCAATTATAGTGAAAAATCCTTATCGTGACCTAGACAAGCCTGGTCTCAGAAAGGAATTTCTTGAAAAGGTATGTGGAAATACTTGTGATAAAATTGTCGAGCTAAAGCCAAATAAAGTAAACTGGCGTGTCGTCACTGCCTCAAAAGCAGATGCAGAAGCTGTGCTACAGGCTCTTGCGAGCGGTAGCCCAAACATAAAGGCCAAGATTAAAAGTAGTGCCTACTTCGGGACCCTTAGAGGCATCCCGGTTGATTTTCTAGAAGATGATATACGAACACTAATTCCTAAATGCATTATTGCCAAGCAAATTGGTCACTCCCGCTCGTTCAGGTTGCAGTTCGAGTCAAAAACTGATCTAATGAATGTGATAGCAAATCCGCCAGCGATTGGTTTCGAGAAAATTCGAGTTTCAGAATTTTTTATTTCTTCCTCCAAGGTGCTACAAATGTCAAGCCTATGGGCATATTTCTGGCACGTGCAAGAACTCTTCTATTTGTTCAGTTTGCGGCGAAAAAGGACACTCTAGTTCTAAAAATGAACCCTGTTCTAGACCGAAAAATTGTGCACTATGTAAGTCTACTGATCATCCCTGCTATAGCTACAAGTGCCCCGTAGCTCAATCTCTGTTAAAACAGATTTCGAAATAATGCTGCGTTCAACTTCGATTCTATCATGGAATATAAACGGAAAAGTTTCTGATAAAATTCCTATTTTGACCCAGTTGCTCAAGGGATATGATATCATTTGCCTACAAGAACATTTTTTGTCAGCAGACAAAAGGGAATTGATTAAAATCTCGTCGGATTGCACAGTGTTTTTCTCTCCGGCAAAAATAACAGCAGCTTATGGACGCCGCTTACCCTGTTTTTACCCGCTTACGATTTTGACTCGCTTACCCTATAAATTGATCGAAGCAGGAGATCATATTCTCGCAGTTTCATATCTGAACACGTCCATAATGAATGTTTACCTACCAACAAACTATCGTAACGAGAAATCCGAGGCGAAGTTTATGGGGGCTTGCAAGAAACTGTGTAAGCTGATCAAGAAAAACGCAAAATCCGCAGTCACTCGCTCGATATTAATAGGTGACTTTAACTGTGATTTGACTGATAAAACGCTCCCCAGAAGTCAGCTCCTTTGGAGCTCCATTCCTCACTCGTATTCATTAGGTGACAAAAATGAATCCTATACCTCTGTTGGCCCCAGTTCTTCAACTTCGAACCTCGATCATGTTGTTTCTTCCTTTTCGATCAAACAAGCCACTGTACTTCTTGAAGGCTAATACTCTTACCACTTACCTATTTGTGCAACAACTGAGTGCAATGTCGAAAGCAAAACTCCGCAAGAGGGAAAGTGGTTTTATGTTCAAGAATGGAGTCACGTTGATCGTCAGTTATTTATGTCCGAGTGTGACACGTTACTCAACAAAATTAAAGTTCCTTTTCTCCTACTTAGTTCAGAATGCAGGTCTTATATTAGTGAGGACGAGATCGAAATACAGCTTACGATTTATCTTGTAAAAATCAACCACGCTCTTCGATGCGCAGAAAAGTGTGCAGTCCCATCTAGACGTGTTCGCATAAAGACAGAATTCACCGACTGGTCTAAAAATCAAAGTTTTATTGCAGCTTGTAATTCATCTAAATTGTGGCTCCGAATCTGGAACGAATCCGATAAACCGCGCTCCGGTATAATAAACGAATTGCGTCTGAAGACAAAAAGAAAGTACACAAGAGCCCTTAAAGACCACAAAATAATGTTGATTAAAAAAAAATGTTGATAAGATAGCTAGTGATCCTTCAGTTTTGTAGAAAAGTTTTAAACGCAGTGACCGGACTTCTGTCGGTTGTATTCCAGAACAAAAGCTGGATTGATTATTATAAAAGTAAGTTTTCGTCTCCTGACCTTGTTGCAGAAAGTAAATATGAAAAAGAGCTTGACCGTTTGCTTGCTAATTCTATTCGTTCTGCTTTTATTGTGACGCCGTCCGATATTGAGTTTAATCTAAAAAAAATTAAGAAAAAATCTTCTGCCGGTGCTGATTTAATATCTGCTAAACACTTTGAACATTGTAGTAGTCTTTTGTTGCAGCACCTTTCGTTACTTTTTCAAATGTCTATTTCTTCTGGTATTATGCCTCAACAGTTTTGTATTGGCCAGATTACGCCTATACCGAAAAAAGAGAAAAACGATCTTGATGATCGTCGATCATATCGGCCTATAACCGTCTCAAGCACCACTTTTAAAATATTTGAGTCTATTATTCTTAAAGATATTTCCCAAAAGTGTTCTGTGCCTGCGCATTAGTTCGGTTTTCCGAAAGAACTTAGTCGTGAGCATGCTCTTTTTTCCCTTTTTACGGTTCTTGCAGATGTGGAAGGTTCCGGGGATTTTATTGTTCTATGTGAACTGGACATTGCCAGAGCATTTGATTCGTGTATTTTTTCCCAGATTTTGGTAGAAGCTCTAAAGAGAGGGGTTGACTTCTCAGTTATAAGGTGTCTTCGATACATGTATAAACATCTTCGTGCCAAAAAGAAACGCGGTTCAGAGCTTTTTAATGAGCTAAAGGGCGTTAGACAAGGAGGTCTCACTTCCCCCGCGCTTTTTAATAATTCAGTCATTCCAGCTCAAAGTTCTATTGAGTCCACCTGTATTTTCTCTGGTTGTGAGAGCACTTTTTCAAAGTTAAAACTAGAATATCAGCAGATTGGTTTAAGTTTTAATGTGGATAAAACTGTAGCTGTCGGTTTCAACCTCAAAGGATACTCTGATAAATCCCTCCAACTTACTGAAACTTGTATCCCTCTCTCTAAAAGCCTTATTTACCTGGGAATGCCCATTGGAAATTCAACTAAGGAAACTATTAAGCTCGCCATTCAAAATCTTGAAAAAAAGACAAGGTTAGCTTATGCGTCACTTGTCTCTAACGTTACACACCTTAGTCGTTTCCATCTTTCTAAACTTTATAATAGTCTAACTGTGCTTCATCTTCTTGCTCTGTCTCCTATTTGGCAATTTTTTCCTGCTTCAAAAAAAATACTTGTTCATCGGATTTATTTTAAATTTGCTAAATTCCTTTTACATATGCCCTCTTGGACTAGTAACTCTGTTTTGTCCCAAAAATTCAAGCTCATTTTCCCTTCGAAAATTATTGATAAAAGAGTAAAAGATTTTAAATCTTCTGCCAGTAAACTAAATCATGATTGGTCCTCTTTATTTTTATGAGTTTTTTTATGTTTTTTGATTTATTTCTTATCTTGTGATTATGTCTATGATTATTATGATTGTAAAAACTACTTATTTTTGCTAAGTGTATAAGTTTTCTTGTCTTTTTTTTTCTTATGTACTCTGTCATTTAGGGGACTTGCGCAATTTTTTGTTTTGACAGGTTATAAATAAATTGAATTGAATTAAGCTTCAGTACCAGTCACAAATAATCCCAGTCACTATGTAAATTATTCGCAGTCACAGTCGTAAGTAATTGCACTGGCAGTCATAAGTAGCTGCAGATGTAAGTAAATATTGCAGTCAAAGTCGGATGCAGTCGCAACCGTAGTTCCAAGTAGTCACAGTTGCAGGCAGAAGTTGTTGGAATCGCAATCGTAAGTAGTCCCAATCGCAATTAGTCATAGTCACAAGTATTCGCAACGGCAGGTAGTTACAAACGTAGGCAACCACAGCCGCAAATAGCTGCAGTAGCAGTAGTTGTAACCCTGAAGGGTTCAATTTAATACCCTAATCTTTCCCTAATACATTGCTGATATAACTCTTTGGTAAAGCGCGTGCACATAGTGTAAATTGATTTAATTCAACATCCCCCTCTAAACGCCTGAAGGATTCAACTTAATGTTCTAAGCCACTCCTGAGATATTGCTAATACGCCCTTTTGGCAACCTACATGTATATAGTGTGTTTTGATTTTAACCTTAATACCCTTAGCATTAGCGATAGTAGTAGTCATAGTAACAGTAGTAGTAGTGAGAGTAGTGGGATTAGTAGTATTCACATAATGCCTTTTTGGTTAGTTCAGCATCCCCTAAACACACCCTAGTAGTTTCAAGTTAATGCTCTAAGCCTTTTCTGATTTATTGCTGATACGCTCTTTTGATAACTTGTATACATTTGTTGTGTTTTGATTTAGTCCAACATACCCCTCAAAAATCCCAGAAAATTGCACCTAAATACGATAAGCCTTAGTAATAGTTATACTAGTATCAGTAGCGGTGCTACTATTAGCAGCAATATCAGTATGCATATAGTGCGTTTTATTGGTTCAATATCCCCCTCAACATGCCCCGAAAGTTTCAACTTAATACTCTAAGCCATTCATGAGATACTGCTGATACGTCATTTTGACAGCTTGGATACAAATAGAGTGTTTTGATTTTATTCAACATACTCATCACTATTTCATAAACATTCCGCCTTACTTCCCTTAGCCTTAGTAGTATTAGCAGTAGTGGTAATAGTAGTAGTATGCATATAGTACCTTTTGGTTGGTTCAACATCCACCTGAACAAGCACTGTAAGTTTCAAGTTAATACTGTAAGCTGTTCCTGGGACACTGCTGACACGCTATTTTGACAGTCTGGATACACATAGCGTGTATTGATTTGATTCAACATCCCTAATAACATTTCCTACAAGTTCCACCTTACACGCCTTAGTATTAATAGCAGCAGAGATAGTATTAGTAGTAGTATGCATATAGCACCTTTTGGGTGGTTCAACATCCACTGAAAGTTTCAACTTAATGCTGTAAGCTGTTTCTGGGATATAGCTGGCGCGCCCTTTTGGTAACGCATCAACATAGTGTTTTTTAAATTTAATTCAACATCCATCTAAACATTCTTAGGAAGTTTCACTTTAATACACTTAGCTTCAGCAGTAGCAGTAATAGTAGCAGCTGTAGTAGTATTAACTACAATAGTGGTAGTACCATTTGCAGTAATAATAGTAGTATCTTGCACATTGTATCTTTTGGTTGGTTCAACATCCCCTTTAGCATGCCCTGAAAGTTTCAACTTAATACCCTAAGCCGTTCCTGGAATATTGCTGATACGCCTTTTTGAAAAACTGCATGCACATAGTGTGTTTTAATTCAGTTCAACATTCCCTGGAAATTTCACCTTAATACCCTTAGCATCAGTAGTCGTAGTAGCAGTATGCACATAGTGCCTTTTGGTTATCTCAACATTGCCTCCAATATACACTGAAAGTATCAACTTAATGTTCTAAGCTGTTCCTGAGAAATAATTGATGCTTTCTTTTGACAACCCATATGCACAACGTGGTGTTTTTACTTAATTCTACATCCCCCTAAACATTCCTTGGAATTTTTACCTTAATATCTTTAGCCTCAGAAGTAAGTGCTAGTTGCAGCAGTGGTAATAGAATGCACATAGCACCTTTTGGTTACTTCAACATTTCCCTCAAGATGATCTGAAACTTTCAACTTAATGCTCTAAGCCATTCCAAGATATTTTCGATACGTCTTTTTGACAACCTACATGTGCTTAGTGTGTTTTGATTTAGTTCAACATCCCTTTATATATTCCCTGAACGCTTCACCATAATCCCGAAGTAAGTGCTAGTTGCAGCAGTGGTAATAGAATGCACATAGCACCTTTTGGTTACTTCAACATTTCCCTCAAGATGATCTGAAACTTTCAAATTAATGCTCTAAGCCATTCCAAGATATTTTCGATACGTCTTTTGACAACCTGCATGTGCTTAGTGTGTTTTGATTTAGTTCAAACCACCCTTTATATATTCCCTGAACGCTTCACCTTAATCCCGTTAGCTTCAGTAAAAGCAGTAGTATTAGTAGTGGTAGAATACCCATAGGATACTGCCTTTTCGCTAGTTCAACATCCCTCAACACGGCCTTAAAGTTTCAATTTAAAACTCTAGGTTTCTTGGCTAGTTCAGCATCCCCCTCAGCATTCCCTGATAG
>JAQQPU010019741.1:0-16138 GCA_029168905.1 Artemia sp. Kazakhstan ARC1039
AAACCGCATTTTATTCTCAGCCAAATATCCTTTTAAAGTACCAAGTAAAAGATGATGAATTTTCGCAGACCAGCTTGAGAAATTTCAAGAAAACTCTGTTATTCTCTGTAGAACTTTACATTCTTTGTTTTACAAAACAAAGGAGACTTGAACATTTCCAAACGCTATTGACAGATTTGAAAAGCAAAAATCTGCGGGTTATTTTCAAGGAGAAAGCTAATGAGATAGATTTGTATTTCGCGGAAATATTCGACAAAAATAGTGGGACATTTTTTGAAACTTCTCTTAAGAATGTGAGCATTTAATCGTCAAAATACTGCAAAAGCGCTATTGGGTCGTCTTTCAGCATAGTGATCTTATTTTTTCAGCATAAGAATAAAGTAGGGGGCCCTCCAACAGGATTTGGACCAATCGTGAAATAGCTCTTAACGTATAGAATCAAGACTCGTGTTATATAGCGATGAAAAGGTTTTTTTCGGGAACTATTCTATGATTATGATTCGATGACTATTCTATGATTGATTATAATATTATCATTCTGACTGACAGTACGATTGATTTGAAGTTTTGCTTATGTACGTACATTGCTGTGTGCCTGAAATGTAAGTCTTAATAAACATATTACTTTTCCATTTGTGTTGTCTTTATTGTGTGTCTGTATCTCGCATCATGGTAGGTAACTAGTTCAAGTGTCTGCATCGGAAACGCTCCCAAGGAATCCGATCTCTACGCAATATTAGAGGAACTTGGCTAAGAGACGACTCTAGGAATTATGGTTACGCTCCTGGACTGTTGGCTCCCCATTTCTAATTAATACCCCCACAAAGCAATTTCTAGCCTATTACTTTAACCCAATTCATTCTCCCCCATTACAAGTGGTGCGATCATAAATAGCGCAGGTATAACCATAATCCTAAGTGGCACAAGGTAAACATAAGCGGCGCAAGGTAAACATAAGTGGCACAAGTGCCGCGGTCATTTCTACCCCCTTTATAAGTTGCGCAGACGTAACGGTGCAAACCATAATTGGCGCTATCATTCCATTTCCAACCCATTACATCTTTTCGGATTGGGTGGGCAAAATTTTCAATAAGATGGAGGGATAAATTGAGAATGGGATTGGTTTATCGATTTATATATAGAAAAATTAGAATTAAATAGTACTAAATTGTAAAGGGAATTTGCTTTAAGAGGCAGGAGGGGGTGTTTAGAAAATACAATAGTAATTTAAAAGCCACTACATTTTCGCTTTGACACGGGCTTGGAGTGTTTCAAATTTTCAGTCCTTGTAGCAGGACAAATCCCATGAAGATGAATGGCACTAGCAAGACAATGCTAGATGATTGGGCAGTAACTGGGAAAGATGATTCTGACTTTCCAAAAGTATATTTTAATTGTTTAAGGGGGCAAAGATAAGCAACGCTTAAAGGGATTGACATTTTTGAAAAAGGTAATAAACACTTTGAAGTTGGGGTCACACTTTTACAATTTGATGAAGAATTTGAAGATGGAGAACTTGGTGATAAAAAGAGGGTAATTTATTCCGTAAGAGCACCGCCCATTGACTCAGGGAAACACTGGATATGGCTTGTGTACAAGCGTGCCGAAGATCTTGAATCAATTGGACATTTCTTTCCTATTCCTAATATTAGTACGGTGTTAAGTGAGGGTAAAGTGGGGAGGTGTACTTGTCATTTCTGTCCAGTGTGTCTATCAAGATTCCGTAGCGATTAAAAATTAAATAATCACTTAAGGCACTGCAAGCGTTATGGGTGCCAGTCTATGGAAACGGTTTCAGGAGCAAATACCACCTTGAGGTTCAAATCAAAACCTTTCTGAATGCGCTGTTGCAGGGGAACAAGGTGGCATTAGAAATTGAAGCTGCTCTCATGGTTGTGTCGGATCCTTCAAATTCAAATCATTTGAACAAACATGAAGCCGATGCGATATCTCTTGCGCATGCACAGAGAAATTCAAGCAATATCATGCAATTGGTAGATTTTTGTGAGACGTATGGTGGAAGAGATGATGTTGGCACAGCAATGGTTGCTCTCATTAAAACGGCAAATTAGGCGATTTCACAGCTGCGTCACACACATTATATAATGAATCTGTCACCAGAAGACGAGTTGGCAATTAGAAATCAAGAGACATGTTGGGTTTCCAAGAAAAATAATAATGAGGGGGATGTGAAAACCCGCGATCATGATCATTTATATCAAGAGATTTCATGAAGGGGAAGTAACTTTCGGGGGATTCACTCATAAATCATATAATTTAAATGTTAGGGAACAACACTTTTTGACGGTTTACATGCACAATTCCAACTATGATTTGAAATTCATATTACCAGTGTTGCCACGATTACAGAAAGGTGAAGTTGTAAATAGCGTATGGGTAGATGGTTCTTTTTCAAATAACAGCAGCCGAAATCATCTGAAAAACTGATTATCTTAGAAATTGAATGGCAAACAATTGATAATGGTAAAGAGTACTTGAATAAAACCCGTTTCCTTGATTCTTTTAGTTTCTTCCCTAAATCCTTGAGCCAACTCATTCAAGTACAAAAAGGTGACGATTATAATAATTTACCCCTCGTCAAACAGCACTTTAAAGATGAGGAACTGTATGATTTATTAACGTGTAAGGGCATATCTCCGTACGAGTACTACAGTTCTGCCTCATAGCTGAGTGAGGAAAAATTACCGCCCATAGCAGAATTTTATGATTCACTTCATGATCTTCAATGCACCACTGCCAAGAATGACGGAATTGCTAACAAAAAATTGCGCTGAATTTACCAAGAGGGATTTGGCAAAGAGAGGGTCTAAAAATGGGTGGGATTATTGTAAAATGTACCTTGCAAGTGATTTTTTGACGCTGTTGGATATTGTCTGTAAAGATACAGATAAAATTCATAAGGAATTCGGGTTGGAATTGGGATGTTATTTTTCCACTCGTCATTTGGTGATGGATTTGATTTTTAAAATCAGTACAGCAGAAAAGGGTCTAATGACCGGCATGGATCAGTATCTGTTTGTAGAGAGATCAATGCACGGAGGGGATTTTGTCACGGGGATGTTATCCTTGAAACCACCAGACTGTACATCGCACCGGTGAAAAGTCAGATGCCGTTATCTTGGATATGAATTCCCTTTATCCGTCGACAATGTCTCACTTTTATATTCCGCGAGGGAATTACCAATGGCTCGACAATCCTTCTGTTCCAAATCCCCCCAATATTCACACTGTTCAGGAAAATGTGCCACAGTGATAGTTTTTCAAAATTGATGGTGAAATTCCTCTGGAACTTTATGACTCGGTAAAAGACTTTGTTTTCCCCTGTGTTAATAGACCGGTGCATAGGAACTCACTTAGTCCATACAATTTATCATTAGTAGAGAATAAAGGCATACACTGGACACCTTCAAAACAAAAGCTTATTGCCGACCTGGAGCCAAACCGGAATATTGTTATACACTACACTCTTTTGTGGTGGATGCTTGCCAATGGTTTCAGTGTCACAAGGATTCATAGAGCCTTCCAATTCGATCAAGAACCTTATATAATGACGTTTGTTGACGCTTTTGTTAACAAACGGTTAACAAAAGTAAAAACAAAGGTCGAAAAAGGGATCTTTAAACTCACCTTAAATTCGACCTTTGGTAAGATGTGTCAGATTGTGTAAAACAGGTGTTGTTGTGACATCGTGACCGACCCAAAAGAATGTGCCTGAATCATTGCTGATCCAAAACTTCACATCATTCACGATCATAGACTCCAGTATGGTCCTCTTACATAGGAAAAAAGAAATGCAGTTTTAAATAAAAACCTTTCTGCTGGCAGTGCCATTTTATAAATTAAAAAAACTCATGTTTGGGTTTTATTTAAAAAAATATGTCAGCACCAGTGGACGAGCGAGGTACACGTTCAAGTTTCTTTTGTGGATACCGTTTTTTATTTTTAAAAGTTGAAAGTAATAATTTATTGGAAAATTTAGAAAATAGAGAGTATACAAGCTTTCGGATGGACTACACAAACTTGGTTCAGTCTATCTATCCGGAGCTAGTGAAACGCCAGGCCCCAAAGCAATTATGAAAATTAAAACCAGAAACGGGAAGTGATTTGGTATCGCATGGTGTATTTCCTGGTCCGGAGGTGTACTACGTGGACAACCACAATAATACTACCAAAAAAGTCTGCAAAAGGGGGCTTGCATACTATGCAAAAGGAAATTTTAAAATGAGTGTTTATAGGAATTGTATATAGCAAAATTTAGTTCCAAGAACGAGTGTCACGGCCGTTCGCCCTTTAAAATACAAAAACTATAAAGTTCGGGTTAAAATGTCATGCCCATCATATTGGACAAAGTCTATGTACTTGAAGGTGGTATGAGAATACTACTGCCTGGCCATTATCTTACTTGAGGTTGAGTTGAATCTGTAAATTATAGAAGGCAACTAATTTTTGAGAAAGCTCTATAGTTGTAGGAAGGGGGAGAGGGCAATTTACGTTAACAGCTTAACGCTGTCTTTTTTATATCTAGTCATTTTCCCGTCCCAAGCTTGGCACTGCCCTTTTGTTTTTACAATTTCATAGCGCAAAGTGGTAATTTTCAAGTGTTTATTTTATCTTGTCATCGGCTTGGCCACAGTTGTCAATGGTTGCCTGATCATCGTGTTTTTTAAAGTTGTAAATATATTTTTATGTTTAAAATTTGTTTTTAAAAATATTTTAATGTTAAATATATATAAATTAAGGAAACTGTCTATTATATTTCCTCTTGAACAACAATTCAACCGATTGAGGTTAGGTTAGTTGCATTTTAGGATTGGAAGAGTATGTTTTAATTTAAAACACCATTCAGATCGTTTCTTTGCAGAACTACCATGTCCGGCAAAAACGACAGTTTTAACAAAATCATTCAAAACTGTGCTAAAATGTTTCTAGCGAACCTGGTAAACACCTTGACGGGTTTACTAGTATTGCACCAAACTCATGGTTGATTATTAATGATTTAGCTGAATCTATCGAAGAATGGCCGTGGGAGATGCTACAATGTATGGTCAAATCATGAAAAAATTTGTGTAACTATTGTTCTTCATAATCTCTTCCATCAGAGTTGATGCATGAGAACACTTGCTTTGAATTGTGTCATCTTTATCATCTATAGAATCATTCGCAATTTAAGTTCTCTTATAACTCTAAACAAACAAATTTATTCTGGTGAACCTTAATTTGTACTTTTCGCATAAAGTCAAGCAACTAATAAATCTTAGTGTAACATATTATTAGACGTAAATAAAAACACTCCCGAAGAGTTGCATACAGTCACTGATATTTTTGATACTGAAATTACTTTATATCTACCTGTGAATAGTAAAAAAGGTCTTTGGTCGCAATCATGACATTGAAGAAGCTGCACCAACCACGGTATTAATTTTCTGTGCTAGCCAATTCAATTCAAGACTCAGAAAAGCAATTCGCAAGAATGGTTTTAACAAGGAATTATTTAATCTCTTGTCGGGAATTTGTTTAAATTTAAGGGCGGGTAATGTTCAGCTTTCAGATCGTATTAAGCAACAGAAAAGGCAGCATCGATCACTTGTACGTGCTCTAGCTTGCAAAAAGAAAACAAACCGTAAGATAAAACAGTCTTGTTCAAGTGGGTGGTAATTTCTTTTCAGTGTTACTATCAATAGTCGCCTGACTTGTAAACACTATTTTCTAGAAATGGATTAATCCTATAAATTGACTCCAAATTGAAATAACTCTTTCACCCAAAGAACACTTTGAAAATAATATTGATAAATGTCTTAACAATGAAACAATTACCGATGATGAAGAGTTAATTTTCCTTCAAATGCCCTTCGTCGTGTCAATAAACCTTATCGTGAAAACCAGCTTAAAGTCAATGTCATTGATGAACCTTCAGAAAACAGAGAAACATCGAAAAAGCTAAGAGTTATTAACAAGTGTTGCATACTTGCTCAATCCTATCGTAAACAAAGTGAAGAACTCTTGATGTATATTGCTGAAAATGAACAAATTAATGAGAAAAAGGATAGTTGTAATCCAGGGCGAGCCTTACAATTTAATTGGTTTATCTTACAATGTAATTGGTTATCGGATCTGACTCCAAATCGTAGAAGAGTTGAATCCTTTGACGAGCATGAATATAATTTTTGAAAAACGTCAAATTTTCCTAAAATTTTTTATCGGTAATAAGCAAACTGGAAATTAAAAGAACAGAGTCCATTAAACGTAGAAGATGATTTTTAATCTTTCTTGGAAAGCATACCTAGTGGATATTTGACACTGGTAACTTGACAAAGTGAAGACGTATTGATTCACCCGGTAGTTTACAAAAAGGTGGCGGATGGTTACAATTAAAATGGATCAGATTTTGTAAAGGTGTTAATAAAAATTTTGGAGGACCAGGAAGTTTAAGTTCTCCAACTACACTTGCACAGGTTACCGGCATTAATATCAGTATACGTATATTAAACTGACAATGCTCATTCATTTCCTATCTGGAAATCAACTAAGCTGAACAAAATAGCTATTTCAAATTTGTATTGGATGTGTTTGGCGTAATGATGGGCGTAGGAGAGGGGTTAGTTACCATCCAATCACTTTCTACTATTAAAAAGGGCACTCGCTCTTTGAATTTCCAATCGAAGGAGCTTTTTTGAAGTATTCACGACAGCACCTTCTTTAAAAACCTTATGTGCCCCCAGGCATAACTTAAAACCATTGCCCCGAAGGCTGTGGGGCCCTGAAGGCAGTGTCCTCCTCAAGAATATGTTTTCTCTCTGGATTTCAACTACGCTGAAAAATGGCTATCTCAAAATTTTGATTGGATGTATTTGTGGAAATGGTGGGCGTAGGGGGGAAGGCTAGTTGCCCTCCAATCACTTTCGACTGTTAAAAAGGCATTTAGCCCTTTGAATTTTCAGTCGAATGAGCCTTTTTTGAAGTTTTTACGACAACACCTTCTATAAAAACCTTATATGCCCCAAGGACATAACTTAAAACCCTTACCCTGAAGTTTTTGAGGGAGTTCCTCCTCGAAAACATATTTTCTACGTGGAAATTAACTACGCTCAACAAAATAGCTATATCAAAATTTTGACTGGATGTGTTTATGGGAATGATGGGCCTGGGGGACGGCTAGTTGCCCTCAAATCACTTTCGACTATTAAAAAGGGCTCCAGCCCTTTGAATTTCCAACCGAATAAGCCTGTTTTGAAGCTTCTACGACAACACCTTCAATATAAATCTTATATACCCCCAGGGCATAACTAAAAACCCTTGCTGCTGAACAAAGAGGCTATCTAAAAATTTTGATTGGATGTGTTTGGGAGAGTGATGTGTATGGGGGACCAGTTGCCCTCCAATAACATTTGACTATTAAAAAGGACACTAGAACTCTCAATTTTCAATCGAATGAGTCCCTTATGAAGTTTCTGCAACGACCCCTTCCATAGGAAGTTCCCTGCTCTAAAGGAAAAAAATAAGGAACAGTACATTGTCCCAACATCGTTCTCATATACCCTCAGCGTATAACTTAAAACCCTTTCCCCCAGGGTTGTAGGGAAGTCCTCAAAACATATTTTCTATCTGGAAATCAACTACACTGAACAAAATGGCTATCTCAAAATTTTTATTGGGTATATTTGGGGAAATGATGGGCCTGGGGAGGCAGCTAGTTGCCCTCCAATCACTTTTGACTATTAATAAGGGCACAAGCCACTCTAATTTCCAATCGAATGAACCCTTTTCAAAGTTTCTACGACAACTCCTTTGATACGAAGTACCCGGTTGGAGAAAAAAACACATTGTACCCACACCATTCTTTAATTAGGTGCTTTAGCGCGCTGCCTGTGACTAGCTACCGCTGCAACTTGGATTAAACCTGATTTAAAACAGAGAAAAGCCTACATGTTATTTTTTTATTAAAGAGTAAGAAATTGACCTAAAACTATCAAGTGGCAAACTAAGTCCAATGTATGAACAGTTTTGTTATGCCATTGATGGTCTTTAATGTAAAAATAGAAACTTTTCTTTGGAAAAATATAGGACAACAATATAGAGATGCATACAAACCAGCCATACATACATACAAACCAACAATGACAGGCATTGAGATATGACTAAGCATTATTTCGTTGAATTTAGGTTAGATCGATTATAGATGGCAGCACACCCGCTCAGACACACAGTCAAATTGAGAGGAATATCCAAAATGTTGGGTTGATCTAGGCTCACTTAGAGTGGCGTGCCACTCTAAGTGAACCTAGATCAACCCAACTTTTTGGCTGAATCAATATATTTGCGTGTGTTTTAATCGTTCCCACTCTCTTTGCCTATGTGTCTGGGTGGATGTTTGCTTCTCCAAGTGCCAGTCTTTGTCGGTTTGTGTGTCGGAATCTATATATTTATATGTGTTTTTGACTCTCTCTCACTCTCTTTGCTTATATGTCTGAGCGGGTGTTTGCCTATCTCACTGCCTGTCATTGTTGGTTTGTATGCCTGAATCGATATATTTGCATGTGTTTTAGTCTCTCTCACTCTCTGGACCTATGTGTCTGGGCGGGTGTTTGCTTATCTCAGTGCCTGTCTTTGTCGGTTTTTATGTCAGAATCCTTACATTTATATGTGTTTTTTGACTCTCTCACTTCCTCTGCTTATGTTTCTGGGTGGGTGTTTGTCTATCTCACTGCCTGACTTTGTCGGTTTGTATGTCAGAATCCATATATTTATATCTGTTTTATCTCTCCCACTCTCCTCTGCTTATGTGTCTGGGCGGGTGTTTGCCTATCTCAATGCCTGGCTTTGTCGGTTTGTATGTCAGAATCCTTACATTTATATGTAAGGACTCACTTCTTCTGCTTATGTGTCTGGGCGGGTGTTTGTCTGTATCAATGCCTGTCTCTGTCGGTTTGTATGCCTGAATCAGTATATTTGCACGTGTTTTTGTCTCCCTCACTTTCTCTACTTATGCGTCTGGGCGGGTGTTTGCCTATCTCAGTGTCTGTCTTGTCGATTTGTATGTCAGAATCTATATATTTATATGTGTTTTTGTCTCCCTCACTTCCTCTGCTAATGTGTCTGGGCAGGTGCTTGCCTATCTAAATGCCTGTCCTTGTTGGCTCGTGCCTCAAAATCCTTACATTTATATGAGTTTATGTCTCTCTCACTCTCCTTGCCTATTTGTCTGGGCGGATGTTTGCCTGTCTTAATGCCTGTGGGATTCAAGAAAGAATATGCTACTTACTTACAATTTTTTCATAATTTCTTGAATGGAATATCTGCATTGTCTATCCAAGTGGTGAGTTCAAGAAAGAAATTGTTATTTACTTACAATTTCTTCATAATTTAATAATAAGCTATTAATAAAGTTGTTACGTAGAGAAGTTCTTCATCAAGCTTTTATACCTTCACTCAAGGTTGAATGGAGTTGTGGCTAGGAGGATGAGTCCTAAAAACCATCTGAATTCAATGTGGAGAGGAGTCAAGAAACCCTAAGAATTCATTGTGGGGAGGAGTAATCGAACTCTCGGTATCTATTGCATGCAAATGAAGTCTGGAAATCACAATTATTTTTTATAATTTCTGTATTGTGTATGCGAGAGGTGAATTCAAGAAAGAGTTTGTTCCTTACTTACAATCCATTCATAATGACAAATCCGACTACGGCTGATGATAAAGAATTTATTCATTCTAATAGATAGATTTTTTCAATGTTATCTGACGTACCCGACAAATGATATCGATAAAGAATTTTAATAAGGAATTTGTTCAATTTGACACTTAAATTTTATCAGTGTTATCAAACGTATCTAAACGTTTGTAATGCTGGCTTACTCTAAAAATAATGAACACATAACAATGCAATACATACCATATTTTTAATGAAATAATGTCATGTAGAATATTAATACAAAAAATATATTACTATTATGCATTATTAATATCAATGAACAACTTTGGACATTTTAAATCTCTTCCATAAAATAGTTCACCACGTTCTCTCTTGATGCTATATCTGTTGTCTTCTCTTAGTTCGTAACAAGTAGAATAATCATTATTCCATTTTGAGTCATACACAATTTTTGCAGGTGTGTCATCGACAGGCTCAATATGCGTTACGTCTTTGGTATTATTTGGTTCATTGACTGTTTGATTAACGGCAGTAACATGTTACCTGTCATTCTAAGAGATGTAAAAAAAAGTTGAAAAAACATATCATATTAAAAAAATTAAAAAAAGTAAAAAACTTCAAAAAAATCCAAAAAAATGGGGGGAGGGGGTCAAAAATTTGAGGGAGGGGCCCTCTTTGGAGTTTGGGGATATGGGGACCTTTTTGGGTTGGGCTCTCTGGTGGTTAGGGTCGTTGGTGCTTATAATCCTTGACGGTTCGTACTCGCATACATCTTACTACTTGATTTACAAGGATTTCTAAGGTTTGTTTTGAATTTCATTATTAAAATTCTTTTTTGCCATCTACATCTCTCTTAGTATCAACTTTTTAGTATACTATAACGTTAGACCCTATTTAAAATTGACGACACTGTTCAAACACCACTTGTGTATTATACAGAACACATCGAAGAAGTAAAGCTAGGTCAACTCACAATGTCATTCAATCATCATTAACCATTTTCATAGATTGATGTTGTCTCAAATTTATAACAAATTGCCTGAGTTAACAAGCCCTTCGGGGCTACCTTAACTGCAAAATCAGTTTAACCCTATTTCTCCACCTTCATATGATTCAATTCGTAAATGTTGTCTAGCTCTGTTTTTTCCCTATTATTCAGACAGATATTAATATCCTTTGTACAGTCCAATTCACGAATGCTATATCCCTTTTTAATTTTTGCAAATAGAGTTAGCTATTACGCAAAATGTTTTAAGGTGCAATAAACCTTTTGAATATGTAATGTGACAATCAAAAGTTTTGGGTTAGAAACCTATGTGTAAACCAGCCATCCTTTAATAACGCAATTTGATAATTTCTAGTTTTTGGCTAAAAAAAAAAAAAAAACTTGTTATGATGAAAGTGCCTCAAAAACCAGTCTGGTTGCGTTATACAATATCAATTATGCTTTCAAAACGTGTTTGATCACTTTATAGCTCCATAATATAAAAGGATTGGTCACTTTTTGCAATGTGTTCGTCAAACTAAACTGCATTTTCATGTGTTCGTCCCTCGGTGCCTATGGGCTTACTACTACTTAGTGCTATAGAAAAAGGTAGAGCCATGAATAGGACGACAATGTAGAGATCTGTAATTTAGGGGTTAAGCCATAAAGAAAATTTTGGTTTCAGAAGACAAAACACAAAACTAATTCTAAAATTGTCAGGCATTGCTCTATTTTGAATTAAAGAATTAATATTATTGGTTAAAAATCATAGATATTTTTGAAGTTTGCATAACAGCTTTACTGATTCTGAACTAAAAACTAAAATAGAAAAATCGGAATATTTTTTGTTGGAAATATAAGGCAACAATAGTGAGATACGTCCTTTATGGATTATACCAAAAAAGTTTGATTCCAGGATACAATAATAAATTTGAACTGAGATGAAAAAAAATTATTATCGTAGAAAATTGCGTATCTAGTCAATTGAAGCAAAAGGAAAATCAAACTGATTTTTTTAATTTTCAGGCTTTTTCTGATTTGAATAAAAAAAATGGAAATTATTGATCTGACACCATAAATATTTTTGTACTTCGCAGTTAAATAAAATTATTTTATTAAAAATTTTCAGTAATTTTTCTAATTTCAGTCGACAAATAAGATAATTTTTCCTTACTATTGCATATGATTTTTTTGCATATGCAATGAAATGCTCTTCGAATAATCGGCTTTTAACGTATATTCCTTATTAAGAAAACTAACAGGAAAAAACTTAAATTTTTTTAGTTTTAATTAAAAAATTAAAATTATTGCTCAGACACCATATTTATTTTTGCAGTTTACATAATACCTTTAGCAATCCTGAACTTCGAAATAAAATGAAATAAAATTATATTGTGGAGAGATAAACGCTTATAAATATTGCATTCATTTATTACGTGATATTTTCTAACCTATATACGATTATAATTCATTCATCAAGCTTGTATATGAAAATGCAGTTTCTTTCGTTAAAATTGATTCGATTTAAAAAGTATTTTATCTTTAATTACAAAAGGAACAAGATGTAGTTTTGCATCAATTCTGTTTGTTGATTAATTTAGTTATTTTTGGATATTTTCATGTTTTTGAAAAAACAACACTGTACAACACTGTTATAGCAAATGGTATTATTATCATACAAAGATTAAAATATTGCTTTAACAGAATCAAAAGCATGTATATATATAGTTATATTAAATATAGTAGGTCCTTTATAGTTTTAATAAAAAATCTGATTGTTGAATTGCAACTAGAGTAATTCCTGAAAATTTCAAATAAAATGATTTTATTTTATGAATCACTAAAGTTATTATATAAACTGCAAAAATATTTATGGTGTCTGAGCAATAACTTTTGTTTTTTAATTGAAGACAGAAAATGCCAAAAAATTTCAAAATTAGTTTTGATTTTAGATAATTTTGTTTTACTTGGTGCGGGGTTTTAATATAAAGAAATACCAGTGTTGCTTGAAACAAAGATTAAATGTTTCCAAAATTCAAATTTAATTAAATTTTCTTTGAAGATGAAAGAATTTTTTCCTAGGATTCCAAATAGTTTCGATCATCTACGCATGGCTGTATGTTTTGAAAAAGACTATGATTGTGAAATAGGAGAGAGGCACGGGGATAAAAAAAATATGTAATCGTGCAGAATTCCCTCTTAAGTATGATGATGTCAAATTTATTGCTGATTATTTATTATCAAAAATTAAGTCTCTCTGTCTTAAATGAACTTTGAAGCTTATTAGTCTCTCTGGGTTAAATGAACTTTGAAGCTTATTAGAAAATAGAACCACCATTTATTATGAAAATACACACCATTTCCCTGTTTCAGCCGTTACAGGGCATAAGGGCCCGATGGTTTTAGGGCTTCTTACAAATGTTCCAGTTGTGTGTCTGCAAAGCTGTTTTCATCCACTTGAGAAATACCCGATGCGGAAGTGCGATCTACCGGTTCAACTCTTACGCTTTACAGGAGTTAAGGGTTATGTCATTACCGAGGCTGCCGGTTGTTGAATGACCAATCAGAAAATTTGTGACATACTGACATTAATTGGCAACCTAAAGAATTATGCTAAAAGCTACTAAATACATTAAACATTAATGCTATATAAATGCCCACTGTACCAGTAGTGTTTGAGGCTTGCCACTGTGGCAAGTTTGTTTTTGCTTTCAGCCTTGTTTTAATTAAATGTTTGATGGATTGTGATTCTGAAAATTCACTTAATCAGTCAGAAATTATCAAAGCCTGTGAATGTAGGAAGTCTGACTTGAATGTTTTCGTCGAGAGAACGGTACTTCAAACAAACAAAGACGTGCAATCACCAGCTTCAGAAAATGACAAATTTCTGAGTACTATCATCAGAATGGTACTTTCTGATGGTACTCACTGGAGTTTATGTTTTGGGAATATTACGGATTTATGTTCATGAGAGTCCACAACGATTCCAACAAGGATTCAAAAATAATTTAGTAATAGTTCCCTTATTTGTTTTATAATAGAAAACGAGATCTAGCTTCAACTAACTGAATTTTTTGACATAAATGATTATAAATCAGACCCCTGAAATATTTTTTACTTTGCGGTTAAATAAAATTATTGTATTTAAAATTTTCAGCAATTATTCTAGTTTCAGTAAATAAATAAGTTTTTTTTAAGGATTCGATCAGCCCACTAATATATGCAATGTTATGCTCTTCAAATGATCGTCTTTTAATGTATACTGCTGCAACCCAGATTCACATATATAGTTATTTATGAGAGGCAACCTGGCCGAGTGGTCTAAGGCACTGGTGTTAGCCACCAGTCTCTTCGGAGGCGTGGGTTCAAATCTTACCGCTGGTATACGATTATGTTTGAAAGACTGCAGTGTGAAAAGACATCAAAAATGCAGTTTTTGGTGGAAAAATTTATTCTCTTTAGAAATAATTTCTTTTAGTTACAAAAGGTTTTTAACCCAATTAATTTCCTTTAAAATGAGCTATTGAACAACCCTCTACGATGTTCCAGTGCCAAGCTATCTCTGGAATCAAAGAAAAGAGAAAAAAATATCCCGTTTAGGCAGAATGTTGTAGTAGCTGCCACTTTTCTTGATTTTCAAGCCAATATATTTCCCTTGCTGTTCAAGTCAAGGGACAGAAATTTTACTATACAGGGGTTTCGGACAAGGCGGTTCTAATGGTGTACTTTTTTTTTGATCTGACTCCTCTGTTAGGAACTATGGGTTTTTATATTTCTTAACATTGGACGTGACCGTCTCTTACTAGGTTGCTAGCTACCGCTGCAACCCGGATTGCTAGCTACCGCTGCAACCCGGATACCCATTATTCTGGAAGCAACTTTTTTCTTATATATTTTTCGGTAATCTTCATCATTGTGATAACGCTCCTTGATCTTTTGTTTGGCTGTCTCAATTTTCACTTCTCGATACACCTGGACGGTTGAATACCTTTGCTTTTGGTTTTTCTTATATTTGATGCGGTAATCTTCATCATTGTGATAACTCTCCTTGAACTTTTGTTTGGCTGTCTCAATTTTTGCATGTCTATAATCTTCATCATTTTGATCTGACTCCTTTTTTAGGAGTTAGGGGTTTTTATATTTCTTAACATTGGACGTGATCGTCTCTTACTAGGTTGCTAGCTACCGCTGCAACCCGGATAAAAGGTTTTTCTATTCACGTAATAGCTCTAATATAAAACTATGACGACATTCATTATTTATCTAGTAAGGTTTCAGACAAGGTAGCTCTAATAATGTACTTTTGTTTTGATCTTACTCTATTTTTAGGAGTTTTGGGTTTTTATATTTCTTAGCATTGGACTGATCGTCTCTTGCTAGGTTGCTAGCTACTGCTGCAGCCCAGATTCAAATATATATTATTTATGAGAGGCAGCCTGGCCGAGTGGTCCAAGGCACTGGTGTTAGCCACCATGCTCTTAGGAGGCGTGGGTTCAAATCTTACCGCTGGTATACGATTATGTTTGAAAGACTGCAGTGTGAAAAGACATCAAAAATGCAGTTTTTGGTGGAAAAATTTATTCTCTTTTAGAAATAATTTATTTTAGTTACTATAGATTTTTAACCCAATTAATTTCCTATAAAATGAGCCATTGAACAACTCTCTACGATGTTCCAGTGCCAAGCTATCTGTGGAAAAGAAAAAAAGAAAAAAAAATATCCCGTTTAGGCAGCATGTTGTAGTAGCTGCCACTTTTTTTGATTTTCAAGCCAATATATTTCCCTTGCTGTTCAAGCCAAGGGACTGAAAGTTTCCTATACAGGGGCTTCCGACAAGGCGGTTCGAATGGTGTACTTTTGAATTTGATCTGACTCCTTTTTTAGGAACTATGGGTTTTTATATTTCTTAACATTGGACGTGATCGTCTCTTACTAGGTTGCTAGCTACCGCTGCAACCCGGATTCAAAATTCAAATATCTTTGAAAAGACTTCAGTATGAAAATACATCAAAAATACAATTTTTTTGACAAAATTGATTCTACTTTAAAAAGTATTTTATTTTTAATAGCAAAAGGCACTTGATGTTGCAATTTCCTTTAAAATGAGCTATTATACAGCTCTATATGATTTTCCAGTGTCCAGCTAGTTGACGAGGAAAAAAAAGCGGAAAGAATAAAATATCCCGTTTGTGGAGAATAACGTGGTTAAAGTCAATTTTCTTGATTTTCAAGCCAATATATTTTCTTTGTTATTCAAGCCAAAGAATGATAAGTTTCCCTTATAGGGTTTTGGACAAGGCGGTTCTAATGGTGTAATTTTTGTTTTGATCTGACTCTTTTCTTGGGAGTTAGGGGTTTTTATATTTCTTAACATTGGACGTGATCGTCTCTTACTAGGTTGCTAGCTACCGCTGCAACCCGGATCCTTTCAAGCGAGACCATATTTTTTCAAGGTTTAAAATTATTAAGTACCAAATCCCCCTTGT
>JAQQPU010019742.1:0-16138 GCA_029168905.1 Artemia sp. Kazakhstan ARC1039
GCCCTCTGTTTATGGACAGCAGATAACACCTACTGCACAATTTGCTCCTCAACATAATATCGCCCCACAGCCCCCTACTTATGGACAACAACGTACTACTAATTCGACACCTATTAAGTCATTCCCTCCTCAGCAAGTTCCTCCTGCTCAGCCCTCTTTTTATGGAAATCAGCGTCCATCGACTCCGTCAAATGCTTCTCAGCAAGCTCCACCGTCCATTCAAGCCATGCAACAGGCAACATTTGGAACTTCTGGACCCAGTACCTTTTTGCCTGCGGCTCAAGCTGCGACGGCTTCTATACCCACTAAACCAGTGTTTCAACCAACTGCGCCTGTCCCAATGGCACCACAGGCATTACCAACCCCAGGTTTGGCTTTATCAATTATTTTAGATTAATGGATTAATTATTTTAGATTTTTTGAATTTTAGTTATATCTTCTTTCTTGGACGAAAAATCGAGTTCTAATTAGAAATTCTTGTGTTCCTGATATTACAGTTAAACTTGAATTCCTGCACAGAAAGCTATCACACAGCTTGTGTCCGTATTTCTTTGTATCACCGTCTAATTAGGCTCTTGTACTTGTGAGTTGTTTTTTTTTTTTTGGGGGGGGGGGGGTCTTTCTTCCTCCTTTTATGTTTGTTTTTTCTCCTTTTTGTTTTTTTTATTTTTTATTTTTGTTTCTTATGTATTACTCTATAAGTGTTTTCTATTTCGATTTTCATTTGTATTCTTGTGTGTTTTCTATGTTCTATTCGACGCATTTTACTATTGTACAGTAGGATGGAAAATAAATAATACTTATATGTCATAGACAAACTGATTATTATGACATTAATTATAATATATATCAATGATCCCCCACAGATTTTTCGTATTGCCTTGGCATTGTAATTAATTGCTTAATGAATTGGTTTACTCTTATTCTGAATGGCATGAGTGCTTAAGTTATTTTTGACCAATTGAAATATAGTCAAGGCAGTAATAGCCAGCTTTGGTAACGTGGTGTACTATTTCCCCTCGAATTTGCACTTCAAAATGTTTGCTTTGATTGTCTTGTTCGTCATCTTTTTCGCAGAAAGTCTTGTACCATTGCAAACACGTGGCAGATTGTTGAAGATCATGGGGTGTCAATTGGAGGGGGAATTCCCCTTCATAGGCTCCCCCCCCTTAGATTTTAAACAATATTTTTTTGCATACTTTTGAATACTTTTATGAATACTTTATGAAATACTTTATTTTATGAATAATTGAAAAATACTTTTTTGGTTTTATTCATTGAAAAAAAAAATTAAAACAATAACATTGTTTTGACTGCAAACTTTCTTTGTTTGACAGTAAGGTTTGTTTGTTGCAGCTTTTTATTTAACTTGTAAAAGAAAATCTGAAGAAGAAAACACAATCTACCAACTTCTAAAATCAATACACGTCAATTGAACGTAGCCTATGAAATGTATTTCATAACACTTTTGTAAAGCTTTGGCAACGTGATAACTGCAAAAATTATGAGAATCATTTATCACCCTTCTCTTCTTTTGTCTAGTTGTCAACTTTTTATTCTCTTTCCTTCGAGAAGATCAAAAATCACCCCCTACCCGTGTAGAATATAGAATACATGTAATACCTTGTATAAATGAATGATAGAAGGTAAAGAAAAGAATGATAAGAAGTAAATGATAAAATAAGATAAGTATGAAAAGGAGATAAGAATGATAGAAGTAAAGATAGTAGAATTATATCAGTTGCAGTGAATCAACTTTAGCTGAAAATATTTTACGAGTGTTCTTATAAAGTATTCACACTTTATGAGCATACTAGTAAAGAGTATGTTCACTTATAATGAGTACTTATAAAGTATTCACACTTGTAGAATATAGAAATTCTACCCGGGTAGAATATAGAATACATGTAATACCTTGTAGAAATGAATGATAGAAGGCAAAGAAAAGAATGATAAGAAGTAAATGATAAAATAAGATAAGTATGAAAAGGAGATAAGAATGATAGAAGTAAAGATAGAAGAACTATATCAATTGCAGCGAATCAACTTTTGCTGAAAATATTTTACGAGTGTCCTTATAAAGTATTCACACTTTATTAGCATACTAGTAAAGACTTACAATAAAAATACGTAATCATTAAAACTAAACTGAAAATTGCAACAGTCCTACAATAATCACTTCAAGAAGTTCAGCCAATACTGAAGAAAAACAACACAAAACAAAGCAATATATTAAGGTAAAAACAAATCAAGAGTATGTTTGTCATGCTACTCTCGCCCTTTTTTTTGTCGTTACTGTCCATGACTATTGGCTCCATAGCCTATGTTCAATCTCATGGTTCCATAATTATTTGCATTAATTTTTGCGTTTCTAGTTTGATGAATTTAGCTTACGTTTCAGTAAAAAGAATAAACCCATACACACTTTTGATTACATAGATTTAAAAAATATTCGAAGCATCAAGCTTGTTTTTCAGAAACGTCCATGATAAGTGCTTAACTGAGATAAGTGTCGTTGCTTCTAATGATGTTCAGTAAGCCTGCGTTAGAGCACAATTAAATAGAATTGTTTTATCAGAGTCTGTATAATACTCGTCTTTTATTATTTAAGCTAAATGACTTTGATAATAGGAAGTCAAATTGGTTAGGTCCACTATATCCGTTTTTTGATTGATTTTTTTATCAGTATTATTTTTTTTCATATTATTTATTATTATTTTTTATTATTATTGATTATTATTTAATTTTATACATTGATAAAGACATTTTTCATATTGCATAATGCCACCGAAAATAATAAAAGTATTTTGTCCGTAGATTACAAAGAATCTTTTGTAATCCAAGCTGAAACTTCCTGAACATTTTGGTACCAATTGGTCCATAGAAGAAGATCAGAATCGGCAGTGATCTCTTTTTGTGTCTCCGTGTTGTTAATTCTGTAATTTTGATTCACATGGCTCCTGACAGGTTCACTTGATTATCCCAGAAAAAAAGTATTTGGTAAGATATAAGTGGATATTAGAGGGTATTTCCATAAGTTCTTCACTATTTGAATTTCTCACGCAGTAACTTCAATTACAGCACTGGTTCCATCTACCGTCATCTGTTAATAGCCTTCTGTGCAGTTTTTGGGAAGCCACGTAATATAGTTTGTGTTTGACTGCCAGTGAAAGCAGACAACCTCATGAATTTTAACAAAGAAATCGCCAATAAAATCTGAGGAATGATAAGGGAGAATGATACAATAAAAGGACATGACGTGGCTGAGGCTAAAGATATCTCAAATGACGAGTGCGTCACATTTTACATGAATATTGGGACATAAAAAAATTATCTGCGCGATGGATGCTGCGATTTCTTCGGGTAAAAGGGACCAAAATAAGGTCAAGATGGTTCTCTTTTACTAACTAACTATTCAAAGAGTCTAAGATAAAAAGAAAAAAAAATTGTAAGGATCGGAATTTTTTGCCCCCTACCACCTATCGGCAAAAAAGAACTTCCTGAAAGCTTCAACTCAATTCCCCAGACGCGAGGCAAAACGGAGTTAACTTGCCACACTATATATAAAAATTGAAACCTTTCAACTGTATGCAATCTCTTTAAATTGTATGGAATACTCGCTTGCCTTCAGGCATAAAAGAAAGAAAAAAGTGTGTACTCCTCCTGATTATCTGAAACCAGCTGGTTGTGTAGTAAAAGCTCTTCGGAGAATACGATCAACTTTAAGTCTAACTTCCTGATGCATTGCGTAGAACGTTGTTCTTAAATTCTTCCCAAACACTTTGATTTACTAGTTAATTGGTATTCCCAGCTCAAGTAGCCAACTACTCACCTTAGCCAACTCACCTTAGCCAACTACTCACCAACTTCCAAAAGGGTGCACATTCTATATTTATAACCTAGAAAGTTCAAAGTAAACTGTTAGATTAAAGTTAGTATATTGAATGTTAGCTACAAATAAGAAACATACCCAAAAAAAGGAAATAGAAATTGAAAATAGAACCCATGAATTCCTGAGAGTCCCCATTGAGAAACCTTCACTTAGACTTTTACACGTTTGAATTTTAAGTGTTCAACCACTCGGAAAAAGTTCGGTCTGTAATGTACTTTTCATGTTTATAGTGTACTATGTCGCAAAAAAAATAAAGAGAGAAAAACGGGTTTAATTTAAATAAAGTAGTGGAACAAAAACACAAGAAAAAAACAACAGTAAAACTTTAAATAATAGAAAAATCTGGATATTTCGGCTCCACGTCTGGGATTCTTTTTCAACTGGAAAAAAAAATTAAGGGAGAAAAAATTGTAATTGGAAAATCAGGGTGACTAAGGAATTATTTATGTACTATTTTGCATAATTTACCACATTCAGAATTGAAATAAATGAAATTGTTAATAAATCCACTTTTAATTGCTTCTCTAGTTAGATAGTGGCCATGGGGTAGCACCTTCATACATAAACTTTGTCAGATATTAACTCAATAGAGTTATACTTAACGTAGAACTTCATTGCTTGGGTTGGCGGTAGTAGCTACTCCAAACCCAAAGTTTTTCCTATTGGTTGTTATCTTGAATTTTGTATGCATTATTTAATATGAATTATTCCAGTAGATCATAAATCTATAAAAAATAACAGTCAATGGAGAAAGGGAACGCGTCATAGAGCTAATTAATATGCCTAAAGCGATGCGCTAGTTAATTTTGTAAAAACCAAATAAACTACAAATATGTTGTAATGTTACAAATACTTTGTAAACACAAATACGTTGATTACAACAAATTCTTTAACTTCTTAAAGTGTCTTTTTGCATATCTGCTGTTTGTTCTTCAGTTAATTGTTTTGCCGTAGAAAGATAACGTGGTGACTTTCAAATAAAGGACAGTTATCTTGCTATTTATTAGAAATGTAGAATATATTCGTAAAACCACAATTCAGTCCTCAATATAGGCTTATTGCTATTTATATCATATTTTCTGTTCATAATTTTGTTTACTGCAGAAAGGGAACATGATCGCACCTCAAAATGTTAGTTTGTAGGACCTGATAAATTTTGGAAAACAGTTTTTGATTATGAACAGCATTTTCTTACATTTTTAATAGTTACCAATAGTTAATACTTTAATAATAGGATTAATTATTAATAAAAATTGGAAAAAAAAGAATATTGTAGAAATAATAGAATTATATAATTAATAGTTACTTAATACTTTTAGTAGTTACATTTCTAATAGTTTAAATAGTTATATTTTTACGTAATAGTTAAATTTTCCGATGGTATGGTGCTTTTGAGATTTGTCAAAATGGATTATCTGCCATCTAAGATTAAGCTATTATTACTTTTGCTGTCTATAGCTCATATATAATATGTATTTCTAGATTTTCTTGTATTTCAAGAATGTCTGAAAATAATTTCCACTGCCCTTTCTGTGGCAGTGGTGTCAATTCACAAAAAAAGTAGAGGGGGGGGCAGAATGTATTTTGCAAAATATAGGGAGGGAGCTAATTTTTTTCGGTCTTTTTGGTGAAAGTACCAAAAAAAAGGTTTTTGAATTGAAAATACCAAAAACGGGCATTTTTTAAATCTAGAGGTAGGGCAAATGCCCCCTCTTCTCTGCTCCTCCAATTGACACCTCTGTGCTGTGGTTACAAATTATTTAGTGACATCCATAAAGACGAAAAGCGCTGTGATCAGAATTGTTTATATACTGAAAATGTTATGTGTTTTACCTTACTAAATAGAAACTTATCAATCGTCAACAGGTGCTGCGCCCCTAGCCAGCACTTCAGTGAGACAAGAGACAGCTGGCTGGAACGACCCCCCTAAGCCAGTTAGTTCCAGTATACGAAGCATTAAACATAAAAGACCGCCTTCTAGTGGACAGGGTATGCAGCAGTTATATGGACAGACTGCGAGTTATCAGCCACAGTCTAGTTTTTATCAGCCAGTAGGATCAGTACAGCCAATGGAATCAACACAAGCGAACCCCACTCACGGTAAACTTTTTTTCTTTGTTTTGGTCAGCTATATGTTGAAATCAGCGGTATAGATACAATTAAAGTTTCAGAGAGGGCAAGGCCGTATCCAGAAGGGGTTCTGGGCTTGCCCCCCCCCCCCCGAAATTTCTGTCTGACTCGTAAAAACACGGCAAAAATGCGTGTAAACAAATTTTTAATGCGTTTTTTACAGTTGGTCCTTTGGAAGTTGGACCCTTGGAAGAGGGTCCTATTAATTTCAATTCTAGCCAAGAAATATCTTTTTTAGCCATGATTGCTTTGAAAAGTGCCTATTAGTTTTTATTATTATTTTTTTTTTACTTTATTACTTTATTAATAAAAACGATTATGACGCTTCACAATTTACAACTACTGCACTAATAAAAAAAACAAGTTTTTGCTGACGTGCAGTAAAACGGCTGGTCATTTACAAAATACACGAACAAAGAACAACTAAATAAACTAAAAAACGGGGGGGGAGCAAAGCAAACTCCTTCACATTATCAAATCCGAATTAGCTTTTACCTCCCAACCTCCCTACCCCAAGACCTCCCATCCACCCGTTCCACCCTACCATCTCCATTCACCCTACCACCCCATCCACCCATTCCTTCCTATCACTCCCATCCACCCGTTACTCCCTGTGACTCCAACCACCTAAATCTCCCAATCAGCCCTTCCTCATTAAAAAATAAATAAATAATATTAATAATAATAAATTAAATTAAATTCACACATTTATTAACCGTTTTTTAATAAATATTCTTTTACCTTTCTCTTAACATCCAAAAGATGTTTGGATTGGCTTGCTTAAAAACGAAGACATGCACAAGGGAGCGGGACTAAGGCTTTTGAGGTATTTACGAGACCAAGCTTTTTTTCTATTTTTATGGTTTTAATTAGTTTTAACATTAAAAAAATAACTGTTTCAAAGAAAAATAAAGAGCGATACTGAGAACTAGAACGAGGAGAAATCAAGCCATTTAATAAATCAGACCTCTGAGGGTTTGTTATTGTACCTTGTCTGCTGTGAAAATTATTCGTAGGGCATTTTTTGGATAGACTCAATTTTGTCTGATTCTTCGTGGGAGATACCAGGGTGCCAAACTGGACAAGCATATTTGAGATGGGGACGGACAAAAGAAGTATAAATGCCTAAGGAATGGGAAGGGGGCCCTAAATTTATTTAGAAGCTTAAGGAGGGAGATTGACACATTAGCTCTTTGGATTATATCTTTAAAATGGATATCCCACTTTAAATTAGAAGAAATTGTGACGCCAAGTAATTTAAAGGGGGACTCAGAAATGTCAGGAGGGATAGGATTAAAAAAAATGGGACGAGGATTTAAGCATGGAATTACAGGGGTTTACTCTCATGGATAAGTCCGAGGCATCATCTCCAATTTGGTTGAGAATGCTCATAGGGCTGCTTATTAAATTTCTGAAATAAGTTTCAACAACATTAGGCCATCCTCGAATTTCTATCTGTCAGGAAGTTCCTTACCAAGGCTGTTGATCATAACTGAAAAGAGGATGGGGCCTAGGAAAGCACCTTGAGGTATTCCATTGTGGAATACCTAGGTTTCATTTATTCATTCTGTTCTAGGCTTCATTTATTCGTTCTCAATTATTTCTGTTTGTTTTAAGTTCTACTGTATGTATGGCTTTATTTCGGTTTTTTTAAGTTTTAAAGTCGCTTGTTACTTCGAAATTCTTTTTTTTTTCTTTGAAAACATTTTTAAAGGTTTATATCTATTGTTTTTTTTTTTATAATTGCATATGAACTTGTTTTTAATTGAATCAACATAGTAAACAAAGCACCAACTTTTAATAAAGGTAGACAGAGAAATAGAACTCGATACGTCTTCTTTATCCAAAACAAAATGGAACATCGAAAACAAAAGCACTCTTTTCAGAAAGGAGAAATAAAAAGATGAGAAAAAAAAAATCAGAATCACCAAATAATTTACAAAAATCAGAATAGCCTGCTATTAGTTCGTAATAGGTATTAATTATTTTTACATTGGTGAAACGCTGTCGTTCTAACGGTGTTTTGTACCTCGTGACAAATACTGCATATAAAGGAGGGGATGGGAGTGAAATGGGGTTAATTATGGCTGTACCTGAGGGTTTTTTCGGTAGGTGAGGAATTTCTGCTTAGTTTTAGTCAAGCAAAAATGTCAGCATTAGCTTAAATGTGCATCTTGAAATAGGAAATTTGCGATTTTTCCTTTTTTGTCAAACGGCAAAAGAGATCATTAAAAATAGAAGAACAAAAGATTTGCTTTTACAATGTTTATGCCCGAAGGGGTGGAGTGGTAGAGAGGGTAGTTTTCTTTTCAGAAATTCCCCTTACTTAGCTCTAAGCATTCCTGTGAATTTGTTAAATTCTGTTTCATGAATTCAGAATGAGTCTCAAAAGCTGAAAAAAATGCCCCATCCTTAGGTCTGCTTATCTAGCTGAACATATATATTCTCAGAAATTTGCAAGTGACTGGATTTCGTATAATTTACTTAAACAAGTCCTAGTCATTCTATTTTACTTCAAGATTTTGAAGTTATTCAGAGTTTCTATTATTATTATCATTTACAATATTGAACATAGTTAGGGAGAGAAAATGCCTCAGGTCTAACTAGTCATCTAAAGATTGTGACTCTCTCTTTTGTTCGTCTACTTATACTTCATAGTAGCCTAGTCTTTTCTTGGGGTCTATAGGCAGCTTTTTTTTTGTCTTCTGTTTTTTGTATACTATGAAATAGAAGCTATTTCAGCTCTATATATGTTTATTTTATTTGTTTAGTAGGCTTGCTATTTGTTTTAATTCATTTTTAGGTAATATTGGCTTCAACTCAGATGGTTACTCACCTGCCCCTCAGTTAAATTCATATTCACAAGAAATGTATAACCCCATGCCCTCCCAAGTACCGAGCAAGCCAAGGCAATTCCAACGAGTGAATCCAACATCACCTCCTGCTCCTTTGCAACAATTCCAAAGAATGAATCCAACACCACCTCCTGCTTCTCAGCTAAGCTTGCAGTCGCAGCAAGGGTATAATCCCACTCTTCCTCACCCCCCGCGCAACGCTGCTCCTCCGCCGCAACTCCAAAGCATGAATCCAACACCGCCTCCTGCTTCTCAGTTTAATATGCGGTTGCAACAAGGATATAATCCTACTCCCCCTCAGCTCTTGCGCCATGCTCCTGCTCCTTCACAGCGGTTTCAAATATCTGACCCAACACCGCTGCCAGTGCCAGAGCAAGTGAATTTGCAACCGCATTTAGTGCCTTCTTCACAAAGTCAACCCATGATGTCGGATTCTTGGCAGCAAACACAAATGCTGACAAACTTCTCGGCTCAAAGTCAGGTGATTTGTATTTTTTTGTTTCTTTCTTTATGCTCGTGTCTTCTTTATATCTTTTCTTATGCTTACGTCTCTTCCTTCGGCTTTCCTTATGCTTTATTCCCTGGCTCAAAGTCAAATGGCTCCTTTTTCTGTCTCTTTCTTTTTGCTTATGTTTCTTCTTATGTCTTCTTTACATCTTTTCTTATGCTTCTGTCTCTTCCTTTGTGCTTAATTCCCTGGCTCAAAGTCAATTAGTTTCTTTTTTCTGTCTCTTTCTTTATGTTTATGTCTTCTTTATGTCTCTCCTTAAGCTTCTGTCTTTTTTAACGCTTAATTCCTTAGCTCAGAATCAAGTGATTTCTTTTTTCTGGCTCTTTCTTTGTGCTTATGTCTCTTTCTCATGCTTTCTTTATGCTTAAATCCTTGCCTCAAAGTCAAGAGTAATTTAATTTTCCCGTCTCTTTCTTTATGCTTATCTCCTTTATGTCTGTTCTTGTGCTTATGTCTCTTTCTTATGATTTCTTTATGCTTAACTTCGTGGCTCAAAGTCAAGAGTAATTTTTTTTCCCGTCTCTTTCTTTATGCCTTTTCTTGTGCTTCTGTCTCTTCCTTATGCTTTATTTGTGCTTAATTCCCTGGATCAAAGTCCCTGCCCCTTATCATTTCTTTATGCTTAATCTCATGACTCAAAGTCGAATGATTCCTTTTTTCTTTTTCTTTACGCTTATTGGTTCCTTGAGCCGTAATAATGCATAATAACTTAAGAAACTCAGTTTTAACGAAATTTAGTAGAGAGACTAATTTACTAACAACGTATTAAAATTAAACCGTGTGTTGCCCTGGGATCCCTCTCCCTGATGTTTGGTTCCTCTCGTTATCCTGTCGAATAATACTCTTGATTCCCTAATCCTATCGACATGGCGTTAAAATACTGATGAAAGATAGGTCCCTAAGCTTAAAAAAAGTGAAAAATAATAATAAATAGCTTTTTTGAAAGTGCACAGTACTGTGTTCATAGCTTGTACCTAAATTAAACTATAACTATATTTTAATTATATTATAATTATTTAATTTATTTTATTATAATTATAGTTATATATAATTATTTATTCAAATCATATTTGATAAGATCATAATTATAATTAAAGTAAATTATATAATATATATAAAGTGTACATATATACCAAGTATTAATACGCTTGTTTATGCTTCCTAAATAATATTTTGTCATAAGATTGGTTAAGAGGCTATAGGGGACTCTTTGGAAAAAGTAGGTTTCTCCACCAATATTTTTCAACAATTCTATGGTTGTGCCAAAAAGGATGAATAGCCTATGTTTATTTCTATTACTCCCTCCAACAAATGTAAATATCTCTTTTTATAAATTTTAGGATTGGTGTTAATTTTCTTTTGTACAATATTTAATATTTTTCATTTTCAATTTTGTCTGTAAATCTATAACTTATCAAATTCTCAATCTGCAATTTTTCAATGCCTGAGTGAATACTTGGAGTTACTCAGGTTTAGTTCTTCTTTTTAACTTCACCAGTATTTAACAGGTGCACATGTTTTCCAGCTGGGAAATACGGTACAAGGGTTGAAGGTCCGAGTGAGCGGAGGGAGGTGGCTTTTCCTTTTTGTGCTTTTTCTTACCTTTATATTTAGCTTTTCGATTTATTTCTTCTTATTATTTGTTTCTTCTTCTGATTATTATTTCGATTTATTTCTTCTTATTAGCCACACTATTATTTAATTGCCGGTTTTTATGGGCTGATAGTCATGTTTTACTAATGTGTTTGAATCGCAGCGCAAGTCTTAGTACTGTTTCATACAATTCTCGTTCATATCTATTTTCAACAAACATCATCAAATCTGTCTCGTGTTTGCTTCGAGCATTTAGCAAAAGAACAAAGTGTTTTGCTACCATTGTTGTTCCTAAGACTATATTTACGCAGTGGCACCAATTAACGTGGGAGGGGTGGAGAGGCCTGTGTCCTCTCTAAATCTTTTGGAATCCCCCTGGATTTTGAAAAATTCCTTTTTTCGTAAGGCAAATCCCTAATTTTTTTACCTCCCCCCTAGACGCTTCTGCCTTGTTACCTGCTAGTCATAGGACTATATTTACGTATGGGCGTCAATTCTCGAAAATGCATTGGGGAATGAGTTCAAAATTCATTTTTCAAAATCTGGGAGGGGATCGATTCTGTCACTCTTCAATTTTTCACTGAATATACCAAAAAGAGTATATTTCAATGAAAATACCAAAAGAGGTATTTTCCAAAGTCTGGGGGGGGGTTGCCCCACCTCAGTTTGGCGCCATTGCTTTCACGATGCTAGAGGTTTTGTTTCATTTTTGAATTGAGTCCAGAATATTGTGTAGGTATTTCTTCTGTAGTCTAAACTCAGCGTGGATAACATTTTTTTTTCTTTATTCAGAATCAATACGAAGCTATGCCTCAGCAGTACCAGGCTTCTTACAATCAAGGAATGACTGATATTCAAACGGAATCCGACTATGGCGCTGATGCTTCTTCGCTGCCAGCAGAATATGTTGTTATTTATGACACTTTGGAAAAATTAAGAGAAATTGTTTGTTCAACGACTACTGCAACCGCACCGGTGAATTTTCCTCTTTTTTTTCTTTATGTCTATAAGTATTTTGTAAACACGGTTTTTGGCCCTAGAAAGCTTAATTATTCCCTCAATATAAATATTATTGTCCGGATTTGAAAGTGGAAATAAACTTTTCCCACTATGCAAAGTTTTTTTTTTAGATTTTTCAAATTTTTTTACTATTGTTTTTTTTTACCTTTATTTTAATCTAGATGCTTTTAAACAAAAATTTTTTTTAAGAAGCTTATTAACGTAACCTATTAATGCTAAATTCAGCTACTTTTTTTTTCTTTTTTTTTTTTTTTTTTTTTTTAATATTAAATTTTTAAATAAACCCACCTCCTCTCCTCTCAGTGACGACACATTTTGAATTCAAAATGCATCTAAGTTTAACTTTAGACGTCAAATACTCTTTTTATTAAATAGTAGCCGAACTGGACACACTTCAAGTCACCATATACTACCAAAAACCATCCAATAAAAAAAAAAATTTGCCATTCCCGTGGAAAAGGGCTTCCTCCCCCAACAGGAAGTCCTTCATACGGTGGCTATTTCTTACCATACCTCTAAACTCTTCCGGATGGTGACCCTACGTGTCTCCTATAAAAACCAGTAATAATAATAAAAAAATTCAAAATAAACTAATTAATATAAAAATAATAAAACAAATAAACCAAATTATCTATCATTATAACTTTCTTTTACAAAAAAATACACCAATATATTTACAAATGACAAAGACCTCAAAGAAAGTTATAATGATACCACATATAAATGATTCCTCTTTTATCTGTTTGATAGTTCCAAAATTCAAACGTGGAAGTTTGAAAAACTATACCCCAATAATTGTGTATCAAGTTTTTACATAAAAGCTACAATTGTATATTTCCTTGAACATTAAACTAAAAGTTGTTGGTTCAGGAACGTAAAAATGAAAAAGAGGGTGACGCATAGAAATAAGATTCAACTTATCGTACTCAGAGCCTCATTCAGACCCTTATTGGAGATGTGTATCAAAAAGAGTAAACTTGTCCCCTAAATATTCTGTTCGGTATAAAATATGCCACACGATGCCACATGCCACAAATGTGACACACGATGAGTAATACAATGCTTTTCATATGGTAAATGGGTTGTACCGGAAAGGAAAAGAATAACTGGGAATTAAAACTTTAGTACGAACTGTAAAGACCCTGTCGGTTATGTTTCCCTTTATTGGGCGAAATCTTTCCGTATTCTACCCTTTGGTTCTTGACTACTCTGTTTATTAGAAGTGAGCACATAGACGAAAGTGAGTATATGTACCAAGTTCCCATTGCGAAGATCAAGGAAGAGAAGTATTTTCGAGATCTTAAGCCGTTACTTTGCAACGACTATTAAAACCAATAAACTCGCACTTAGAAGGGCTAACTGAGAGGCCACGGGAAGTAAGACGCACCTGAAGTAAGGAAAAATTATCAATGAAACTTTTTCAAGTGACTTGGTGGAAGAATGTCATCAGCATATCTTATGTATAACAAACCAACTCTACAACTAAACATCGAAACTGAAAAGGGATTCCGCAGGGATACCCAGGGGTATCTAATGCCCATTTATTTATACAAGGCTGCAAAACAGCTCCTTGACGAACTCCGTTTCAAGTAGGAAGAGGCTTTGACAGCTCACTTTTCCATTTCACATGAAATTTAGTACCAGAATACCTATATAACAAAGCTGACTGGAGTAGTTAATTGAATCCAGATGCTATAAGGCAATTTGAACAACATTACCAGATCCTCCAGAGATATCCACTGTTAAGTAATTACGTGAATCTCTGAATCTAACTGCATTTTTAATGGGTTAATCGTTTCTCTCATATAGAGATTTAAAATATAGTGAACCGGTGAGTCTTTGGGCAGATAAAACAAATGAGGAAATCAATTTGCATAGCGTGAAATCCATTTTGGGTCAATTTCTGGTAGTAATAAATGTTCCGAAACTTCGTTTAAAAAATAATATACAATGATTGGCTCATAGCTACTACAGTTTTTAGTATCTTTTCCTTGCTTGAGGATAGAGCTAATATTACCACTTGAAAAACTATCACGCTCAATTGATTGAGCTAAACACGCGATGAAACAGCAGTATTAAACGACTATGTACAGTGTCTCAGTAGAGGAGCAGAATTGAAAACCAGGTTTAGATTCAGGCAGTTAGGAGGTCCAAAAAGTTAAACCTTTATGCCCATGTTAAAGAAGTTTTTGGTTCTGAGTATCATTTAAAACCGTCCGAAATATTAGGGATCTGGTTTCGTGTTCGAGCGAATTGAATATCATTCGAGCGATTAATTCAAGACCGAAAAGGGAGAGTGAAGCCCATAGAATAAAAGGAAAGAGAGATAGAAAAGAAAGGGAGAAAGATATGAGACAACGTATATTAAATTTGGAGCAAGAGAGAGAGAAAAACATGGAGAAAGAGAGGATAGCCAGAGAGGTAGCCGAAAGAAAGCACCTAGAGTATATGAAAAAATTACAGGATGAGATAGATCAAATTGAAAAAGATAGGCAAGCCAATGAAATACTTCATCAGGCCCGTATGGACAAAATTGAAAAAGATAGACGAGAAAGAGAGAAAGATAGACAAGAAAGAGAGAAAGATAGACAAGAAAAAGAGAAGGAGAGGGTAGATAGAGAACAAAAGGAAGAGGCTGAAAGAAAAGCCAGAGGGCAAAAAGAGGAAGAAGATAGGAAACAAAGAGAGAAAGATAAAAGAGCGTATGCGTTGATGCTAATTTTCAATTAGCATCAACGCATATTCTGCATTTGATTATCCCAGGGGAGGGAACCCAGAAAAAAGGCGATTCATGGTTCGCGAAAAATTTTACTTCATTTCCAGTACCCTTACCGTTTTCACAGGCCTTTGTATTTTCGGCCTTAGATTATTTGAAATTATGCCAAGGGGCAATTTACTTTTTGATTGAGATGTGGGGTTGTTTCCACAGATGGAAACTAAGAGGCTAGTGCAGCCAAATTTTTCACGATGGCTGGCATCATCACATGTGCCAGAAACTGATTCTCTGCTCCTCTCAAATGTAAATTCGTGAGAGCGAGAAAATTTGTTGTTTTGAATTGTGCTGCGCACAATCATTACCTACGAATCTTGAAGATTTCAACTTGCAAAATCTAGTGCGGATGCTATGCGATTTAGACCATGGTGGTCCTACAGTAGGGACGTGTCGAGGACGACCGATGCAGAGCCAAGCGGTGGAAGAGAGAAGGCAAATGGATTTTTTAAAGTTGAAGTTAAGTGTTTATGTTTGTAAGGGTGGACCAAGGTAGCGCGTGGGAGGTCATTTATCTTACGGGGGGAGTTGTTGGGGTTCCACCCCTGTTTCTTTTCCTTTCAGATAAATGACCTGTTTTCTTTTTCTTAATTACATTTGCTTATAGTATAATTTCAAAAGACAGGTTAAATTCCCGTTACTAAGCGATAATGGTTTTGCAATAGGGAAGCTTTGAGTCAAGTTTATTTTTATACTTCCTGGTTTGGGAGTCATTGAAAAATAAATCTAAGAAGTTGAATTGGGTTTTGAATGAGGATGTAGCTGATTGGCTGGGCCAAGCGGAGGTCCACCCATATGAACAGTTGTGTAAAGATTATTATTATTTTTTAGTCTATGTTTTGACCCCGTTTGGGGAAAGAGTCTATGTTTTGACCCCGTTTGGGGAAAGAGTCTGCGTTTTGACCCCGACTGGGGAAGGATATTTCTATTGTCATTTGTGACCCTTTTTGGAAGAATACAAGTAAGGTATTTTCTACAAACTGTGTACTATTTTCCGTAACCCAGGCAGGGTAGGAATAGAGCTACGAGTTACCGTCATTATTATATTGACAGGGAGGTTTGTTACCTCCAAGGAGAGATTTAAGATATTTTCTAGCCGTATCCCAAGGCGGGTACATTTGGCTTTAGAAAGTGGCCATTTGACCACTCGATCGCGTTATCATACCCTGGGACAGGGTATACTGTAAATAGGGTAGTACCAAACCCGATATTTGCAGAACCGTTGGGGTAAGAGCGGGGATCTCACTACCATTTGGGCCGACAAGGGGTTCTCCCCTTCGAGTAAGTGGCATAGCAACCTTTTTGCGCCATTTTTGCATCAATAAGTGGCGACACCCGTACTTACACCCCAATAAGTGGTGCCAGCG
>JAQQPU010019743.1:0-16137 GCA_029168905.1 Artemia sp. Kazakhstan ARC1039
GTAGTAACAATACAAAGGTACCCTAAAAGTCAATTTGAGGGGATAAAGGCTAGGAAATTTTGTGCAGGGGGAGGGGCTGGGGGCCGCCAAAATTCCAAATCATCCCAGAACTTCTGGACATTTATTTTCCAAATATTAGAATTTTTATTCCCCCACCCTCCTAAGAAAAAAACTCCAGAGTAAGAGCTTGGGAGGGGCATACCCATGATTCTGTAAGTTTTGTATACAACAAATTTTGATGAATCTTGTTTGCACCAACTCAAAAATCCCGTAAAATAGAAATAATAAATCTTACAAGAAAAGAATAGCTTAAAAATTTATTTTATTTTTTTACTCTTAATTTTTACTTAAATACAACTTTTAAGGCAACCGAGACTGTTCTTCGGCAAACACAATTTTGATATTTTTCAACTGTTTCTGCGCACAAGATAAGTGGAAAAAAGAGTTATCTTGAAAAAAGAAAACGCCACCCCTTAAATATGTTGAGAAGAATATGTAGAAAAGAACAGATTGAACCAATCGGAAGGACTTGATTCCGTTAAGGGTAGGATTATAAATCTAAATTACGATATCACGTAACGACTTTCGAATTGCCACATTTCCTTTCAAAATGCCATTAAATAAAGTCAGGGCGCCAAAATTTAAAAGTAGAACACGAAAACATCCTGGTAAACATACGAGACATTGTATCTCCAATTACGCGTTTCGTATTCTACACCTCCGATTCCCCTGCCTCCAAACTAAATAAACCGATCTTAGGTAAAGCCCTTAAAATAGTCTTAAATGTCTAAGGCTATAATAGTGTCGTACAAATCCTGTCTTGTGTAATGTTCCAGGTCAAACAGGCTAGCCAAACGAGTGCAGATCAAAGAAGTTTTTAAAAATCATCTACCCTATAATTTTTTTCAAGAATCTTTTGTTCTACAAACTTTCTTCAAAAAACTGTTTAGAACACTGTCCGAACAAATTTACGTTTAAAAGATGCTTGCAGAAACTGCTTTTAAAAGCAGGCAAAGCAGTTAATGTGTCGAATTGCTTTCAGAATGTTGCTTTCAGAATTGCTTTCAGAAAAACCATATTTGCTAGAGAAGGATTGGCGTAAAACCGAAGCTGTGATGGTGCGCATTTCTATAGTAAAAGCATTATTAAGGACTTATTCAATAAAACTACTCCTCATCGAAAATTTTGCCTAAATGTTCAAATTTTTTCAAACATTTTCTGTTAGAATCGAATATTTTTGTTCTTAAGCAGAAAAACGTAGGAGGTTCTTAAAATGAGGTTCTCCTACTGTTCTTAAAAGTAGGAGGCTACCAATCGATTTAAAATTGCTGACATATAAAATTTAGCAGCAAGAAATCGGGGTTTAAGGGGCCGGTATGGTACCCCTCATCATATATTGGTTAGAACTGGGTATGATTTGAAAAAGATCAGAAATAAGAAAAAAAGTGTTTTTTCAACCAAAAATTAGGAGCAACATTAAAACTTAAAACGGTCAAAATTTATTCCTTATGCGACGGGAGCTGCCCCCTCCTCGCTCTTTACGCTAAAGTTTGATGTTTGTTTGATTTTTAAAGAACAACTGCTGAAACATAAAAGCCGTTGAACTAGAATAAGAAGCTTTTATAAAGTATTAGAAAGCTATCGTACTAACAAGGAGTCGAGGAGGGGGCAACCCCTCTAATACACGAACCATTTCCTGCTAATTTTAAGTTTTAATCTTGCTCCTTACTTTCAATTAAAAACTTTTTTTTTTTAATAGCCAACTCTCAAGAACAAAGTATCCAACAGAAGTGGATTGCAGCATTCCCTAAGGCACCAAGGTCAGTGACAATGAATTTTGACTTTTTGAATTGGGTGAAGTAGAAACTAGCACAAACACCTATATCTTAAAAATAAAAAAATAGGGAACTCAACTTTTAATGAAAGTTACCTCCATGTGCAGTATTGCAGTTTTTGGGCATAGTGGCCACCAAATCAAAACAACAACGGAAATTGGGTGAAAATGCACCAAAAATAAGCTAAAAAAGCTAAGAATAACCTAAAAAAAGCTAAAAAATGTCACCAAATAGCTTAAGAAGGTGTAGCTTATCTTTGAAGATACAATTGATTTGGGAATATTGTTAATGCTGTCAAACATATTATTAATGTTTGAATTTTTACGGACGAGTGCTGTCAATTTTTTTTTAATTATTATTAATTATTATTTAAAATTATTTTTAATTATTATTTCTTTCATGATTCAACGTAGCAGCATTGATGGAAATAATGTACTATTCATAATGTTTTAAAATTTTGAAACAAACAAAAGCAAAATCATGCAAAATCTTTAAAGTATGAACAGGCCTAAAATGGGTCCAGGGGCAAAAATTATTATATATTGATGTCTATAGTACTTTAAAGTATCATTAAATTTTGTAAGTAATTGTATTTTATGAAAAATATGTAGCTTAAAACTAAGTCTAAATTTCGACATCCCCTTCAAAACAACCAACTTCTGGTACCTAAAACTTGTAGCCCCGAAAATCATTTGAACAAATATTTCTACTTGATAATTTATATAAAATGTTTTTAATACGAGAATAGCATCGCCCTAAAACACAGTTAAGGGTATAACCCTGGCATTGGGGCTATTGAGAAGGAAACAAGTTAAGAAAACACCTCTTATTTAATAATGCGCAGTCAAATTGTAGTTAGCACATTTTGACTACGATTCCACTACTTTACCCTATACTCCTGCCCCCCATCAAATGTACAAACATATAGCAGAACTTATATATTTCCTACTAATTTTGCCATGCGTCACTCTTGTTTCCACCATGGTACCCGTAAAATGAATCAACGCTGACGGAATCAAGAAACGAAAAAACACGTGGGAAATATATAATTTGTGTTATATATTTCACAATACGGTTTTGGGGGTAGGGTACAGTGGAAGCACCTTCAAAATGTGTTAGCCAAATTGTTCTGCATAATATTAAGTAAGAAGTGTTTGTTTAACATGCTTCCTTCTCAATAGCCCCAGTTGTAGGAATTAGCTGTCATGCAAAAGCTTGTAAAGCTTGTTCATAAAACTGTAAATACCCGGATCACAGTTTAGATAATTATATAAACTGTGACCCGGATAAAACTCGTTGGTCTTCTTTTAAGTTGGCCCAACAACTGACCAGAAATGTGTTTGAAATACAAAATTTTACGACATTCCTAACAAATACAGCATGCCCCTCCTATTGGAGACCCTGCTCTAATTCCCCTCCTATGGTGTGGTATAAATGGATATAAATTACAGAATGCTTTCAGATGTGGGTCTAGGGTTTGCTGTAAGACTAAATCAGCATTAATTATTTGTTTTTATCTTCAGCCTAAATTCGGAGATAATAACAAATTTAGCCCCTAAAACGATTATAATGCATAAAAGGGACTAATATCCCAGTTCATGATCTCAGCCACTATTTAAAATTTATTTTTTAGCCGCTTATGTGTATTAATTTTAAACAAAACAGTCACATATGGCAAAATACATGGGAAGTATATACTTTGGGCTGTATATTAGCGCATTAAAGATTGGGGTAAAGTAAAGTGAAGCACTTTTAGGAATCATATAAGTAAGTATTATAAAAATTTTAGGATTACTTATATCATCCGTAAAGCACTTTACTTTACCCCCTCCCCCCTAATAGGAAGAATTTGTAACCCAAATAATATACATAATGACCCATAAGTACCGATACAAAACAAACAGACTTCAATGAGCACCGAACAAATACTAACCCGTAAACTGTGATATAGGCAAAACGGAAATGATCCCCGGTCCCTTCTTCCCTTATATTAATACAAAAAGGGATATAATTTTTTGTTTGTCGTTGTCTTGGAATGAGAATTTTAACAAATAATCAATTATCATTAACGCTAAATTGGGTTCTGGAACCCATCTTTAATAACGCCTATGCCGTGAATTGAATAGTCTATAATTACCCCTCCCCTAGATTCTGAGAAACACACTTTGCCCCCTTCCCTACATTTTCATAAATTGACGTCCCTGCATACAAACCTAGTTACATATTTTCAGTAACACGATTCACAGAGTAATTTTGAAAAAGTTGAGGTTGTATTAAAAGATAGAGGTTGAGGTTGTATAAAAGTTGCATTAAACAGAAAAAAAATATGTTACCTTGGGTCAAACGAAGGCTCCATCTCCCTGACCGCCCAACTCTGACATAACTAGGAGCTGATTTCATAGGATTGCAGATGAAAACCTCTTTACGTCTTTCAAGAAAAACTTGGTTGGGTTTTTCTTTTTCTTTCATTTCTTTGTGAAAATGTTGCCTCCCTTCACGTTTTAATTGTGATATTCTTGGACTGACAAGCCCAGATTTCTTCTCTTCCTTAAAAAGCATACTTTCCGTTGAACTACTAAATTCACAGCCACGCGGAAGGGAAATAGAATGTTGCCGTTTATGCCCTTTTGTAATCTTCTCTTGTCTTTCATTGTCTTCAGAGGTACATCGCATAGACTTTGCTCTCCGCAAGTCACCTTTTTGCTGAATAATTCCATCTTCACAATTAAGAATATCGTCATCAAATATTCCTAATCCTATTGATATTTTACTTGTAATCCTTTTAAGATTCGATTGCACAAGAGATAAGCTGGAGCCGGATTTATGAAGCAAATTGAAGTCCCAAGAATTCCGTCTGGAGTGTTTTGGATTAGCTGGTTTTCGGAAACTTAGAAACATTTGGGTCCGCCGTCGCATATCAGACTGGAAGGCTTGACATGGTGTAAAACTTCCCGCAGTAGAGATCTGACCGATTAGGGAACCATCTCCAGAATCTTTCTGCACAAAATCAATAGAAGAATCTAGACTTTCAAAGTCGTCTGTAAAGTAGCTTGAATCATATTGAGGTTGTGGAGTCGTCTCCCTCTTTTCATGTACTAAGTCAGAGTCCACATCATTATTTTTTCCACTTATGTTCCCCATTCTCCAAAAATATGGTTTTTACGTCAATAAAACAAACTGAATATAGCGAGATTATTTTTAATTCAGCACTAAATTTAAATGTACTTTATTCACATGTTCTGCGATTCGTTTTTTCGAAAAGTATTCCACGTTCTCGCAAGCACCGTTTTTAGAAGTTCCTATTTTTGGAAACTACGTTCTGAATCCCACCACTAAAACAGATTACAGGTAATTCTCATTAATTTTGCACGTAAAACTTATGTTTAGTGTTACTTTCCAAATTTTGACGTTGCTCACGTTCTAAGCGGACGTTTCTCACATAAAAGCTGTACTTATTTCGTCTAATTCCTGCACTATCAATATAACAGGACTTACTCTGTATACCACTATACCCGCAATGTTTCACTTAGGCGCAAGTTGTATCCAATTAAGCGCAAATAATCCTCTCAAACTTAACGCACTCTTTAACCGTACGTCATGCGCATTAATCACGTTGTTCTATTTTATCGATGTTCCTCGCACAACGATCACAAAGTGTAAATCCTGCTTTTTAATGTTGCTTGCTCTTTAGATACAATTTCGAACACTAACCACATTCAATAGGCCAAAAACCTCTCTGTTCACCACAAAAAGGAACGGTTTTTGCTTAATTAAAGTCGTTCCAATTCCACATATATAAATGAAAATCATTATCAAAGAAATCCATGTCGATTTGAAGTCAAATGAGTTAGTGCTGTTATTTGTCTTTTATCAATCAGCAAATAAAATTGCAGTAAAATCGGGAATTTCGACTTTACAAAATTTGACTTGCGCACAAAACCAAATATCGACTTTAAGTATTGTTTTCTTTCACTATATTTATAGGGATAAAGATACTTAAACCGATGAAAGTTATTTCTTTGAAAACTGCGATATATTTCTGGTCTTATTAATATGTGAAAATATAACAGTAGTTACAGAATCAACTAGAATTGATTTTTTCTCAGTATACTGAGGTAGTCTATGCTTTATATGTACTAGTATAGTTTATATCCTATATTAGAATAGTCAGCTTTAACTGGTTCTTTATATTTCACATTTAGCACCTCAATTTGAATCTTTAGCCCCTTGGCTCAAAATTTCAAATATACAAAATAGACATTTGAGCATTAACACTTCTGTTTTTTTACAATCACGTATTCATCCTGAAACAAAAAGGCATGAGCACAATAGTTACTTATAAAACTTTGCATTGTGATCGCTAGCAAAGCTAATTCAATAGCAGAATCAAGTTATAGATATCTTTCAGTTTCTTTTATCAGCAATTTGGGGGCATGGATAATTAACTGGTCCCTACGTAATCGAAACAAATAATAAATCACTGATCACGCAAAAATTTAAGCAAGCTGGAGTTTGTTCGAAAGAATGATCTTTTGAAGTCAGCGGCAAACCTGAGCGCATGTAGTCATTCTCCGAAAGTTTATCAACTAGTTTGTATCTATGCTTTGTTTTAGTTATTCCATTTTTATATCTCACTTTGTCTATTGTCACTTGTTGTTTGTTCACAACTTACTATTTTAGTGTCTCAAACTCTTCTCTCCGATTACAACTCTATTGATTAGTGTGCGCGAGGCAAGGAAAATACCCTCAGAGGAAGAAGGCGAACTATTCAAACCGCAATGATGATTAGCCATTGTTGTAGAGTGCAAAACATAACGGAAGCAGGTGTCGTACACTAATTTGATGGGTTAGGTTCATACAATGAGGAATAATGAACAAAAAGATGTAAAGCGTGTTTTGCTACTAGTGTTACATCTAATCGCTTCTCGTAAAACGAAATTGGTGAGAAATGAAATCCTAAAGAAACTGACAGAGTTTAACTAAGGGCCGGGTCCTTGGTTTTATGTGAATTTGTATTTTTTGGAAATTTATATTTGCAGTCTACTCCGTAAAAGAAATCAAAATGTTTCGATCAGTTCAACCCGTTTTCTCTTGGATTTTTTTCGTTCTCCATATATTTGAGGGTTTTGACCTTTCTCCAAAAATGTGTTTTGTCCTCTTTCACGCTCGCTGAGAAAGTAGGATAACATATTGGCGTCAGTTTAAAAAAATATGGAGGGGGGGGGGTTATGAGTTTTAAAAGGAAAGATTTTAACTTTGACTAAGCTATCGAGATCCTAGGATTGGGGAAGAAGGGATTTAAAGGGAAAATATACCTCTTTGCAAAAACGCGTGTAGGGAAAGGGGGAGGGGGTAAAACAGGAGATTTAAAGAAAACATATACTTTTTTGAAAAAAGGTGTCTTAAAAAGTTTAGCGGGGGAGGCAATTGCAAACCCATGCCTGCCTCCAATTTCTGCCACTGCTTCTGATAATATGTTTTTACCAAATTTTTTGGCTCTACTATAAAACACAAAAGCAGAACAACAATTAGTAAAAATACCTAAAACAGAGGGTAAATCCTTGGTAAAAGGTATTTTCAAAACCTAGTGGGGGTCTTAGAACGGGGCTTTCTGACCAAAGTGTAAGAATTTTTATCCTTACATTTACATTTTCCCTTAGACACGCTTTCAGACTAAACTACTTTCCATTCAGAGTCATATTAAATGAAACAAAACAAGTTTTTTTCAACTGAAAGTAAAAAGCGACATTAAAACTTAAAACAAACAGAAATTATTCCGTATATGAAAGGAGCTGTCTTCTCCTCAACGTCTCGCTCTTTACGCTAAAGTTAGACTCTTTCTCACTTCTGTTTTTTTTTTAACAATAAAAACTTTAACGTAAAGAGCGAGGTGTTGAGGAGGGGACATACACGTCCCTTTCATATACGGAATAATTTCTGTTCGTTTTAAATTTTGATGTCGCTCCTTACTTTCAGTTAAATTTTTTTTAATTTATTTAATTTTTGAACGTTTTTTAATTAATGCAGGTTTTTATTTTGGCTCACCGTACGTGAATAATTAAAACAAAATTTGCATATTCATTTTACTTTTATTTGGTTAAATGGCTTTCTCGAAAGCTGTTTAATTTTATTTGCGAACGTTTTTTTAGTAATAAATAAACGTAACTTACGAATTAACTTACGTAACGAACTTCTATATTCACATGTTTTTAATACGTATTTTAGGGGGTTCGCCCTCTATTCAATACCTCGCTCTTTAAGCTAAAGTTCGAATTTTGTTTTAATTCTTTTAAAAGTGACCCCTTAATCACAAAGGCCGTTAATTAGAATAAATAGCTCTTATGAAAATACTAAACAATCGTTGGCTTAAAGACCGAGGTATTGAATAGGGGGCGAAATCGATGAAACTTGTATATTTGAAATCAGCATTAAACTCTAATTCTTTTGATGTATCTATTGGTATCAAAATTCTATTTTTTATAGTTTTGGTTACTATTGAGCCGGGTCACTCCTTACTTACAGTTCGTTATCACGAACTGTTTGATAAGCAAAATTTCTCAAAAATTACTTTCTCTCTGTCAAAACATCATTTTCATCACCTGGTAGTTGATTTGTGGCTGGTGACAATGACATCGGAATCAGAAATGTTCCATCGAAACAGAGAAAATTGAAACTATAGCTATAAACCCCATCTGGTAAAATCCCTTTTTATTTTTCCGGCCTAATTTTTCCGGCCCAATTTTTCAGCCCTAAGATCCCATGCAGTCTTGTATTTTATTGTATTTAATTGTATTTTCTTTAAGAGACTTACATGTCTTTTTTCAACTTTTTCCATAAAAAGATTTTTACTTTTCTTTTGCCTTAAGAGTCTTTCATACAGTGGCGGATCCAGAGGGGGGAGAGGGGGGTGCGTCCCCCTAACGTAGTTTAAAATAGTGTAATTTACTTAATTAACGCAAGTTTGTGTTAAATAAACTTGTTCGTAGCGCAAGTTTATCTGATTAACCCATTTTGCGTCCCCTCCCGTAAAAAAAATCCTGGACCCGCCCCTGCTTTCAGACCAGAAATTTCGCTTACGTTTTCTCTTCAGACTGGCCATCTTACGGATCGCTACGGAGCTTATGGTCAAATTTGGCGCCCCATAAAATAAGAAAATTATGTTTCAAACAGAGTTGAAATTTCTTGAACTTTACATCTAACAAAAAGGTAAAGTGTAAAAATGAATGAACTTGATAAAAGAATTTGCAAATTTGTCCAAGAAAATACGTTTATTCATGACAAAAGACAGACTGACCACAAAAATACAATCAAAGGTGTTTTTTTGTCATTTTAATCCTTCCGTGTTCTATACGGTCACTCACTGAAATTAATTGAGACGTTTTTGAAAACTAAAAAAAAAAATTTTTCATGGTTTATGTTCCCTACGAAACATGCGATTTTAAGACAAGCCTAAAACTGTAAAAAAAAGGTAAGATACTTGAGGTAAGATACGGTAAAGGTAAGATAAGGTAAGAAAAGGTAAGATACCAAGAAGTATAATCCTTGAATTATTCTGCTTCCAATTTAACTATCATAGATTTAACATCCAGTTACTTTTTAGTATTTTCAATTTTTTTGCATTTTCTTGGTCAACTTCCAGTTAGTTTTTGTGATATCAAGAATCAGTATATTGATGTATAATCAGTATTTTGAAAATATATGAGTATATTGGTGTAAAGGCAGTATATTGGTGTTTAATCAGAATGTCAGCATCAGAATTCAGTATATTATCTGTAGCTTGCACAGTGATTATAATCATTGAAATATTCTTCTTCCATTTTAACTATTATTTTTATAGTATTTTTATTATTTTCTTTTTTAGTTTTCTTGGTCAACTTCCAGTTAGTTTTTCTGATACTAGGTATAATTATATTGGTGTATAATCAGTATATTGGAATTATATGAGTATATTGGTGTAAAAGGAGTATATTGGTGTTTAATCAGTATGTCAGCATCAGGACTCAGTATATTATCAGTAACGTGCACAAGGATTATAAACCTTGAAATATTATTTTTCCAATTTAGCTATCCTTGATTTAACATCCATTTACTTACGAGTATCTTCATCTTATTTTGGGTTTTTTTGGTCCTCTTCCAGTTAGTTTTCTGATATCAGGAATCAGTATATTGGTGTATACTCAGTATATTGGTGTTTCATCGGTGTGTCAGTGTCAGGACTGTCAGGAGTACGTTATCAGTATAAATAAATTCACATGTCTTTTGTTTGATCATCTTTATTGTTATTAATTCAATTCACGAGAATATAGGGGGGGGGGTCAAGAATTTTTAGTTTTATTTTCTTTCACTAGGGTGGAAACTTTTCAGTGAAGATACAAAGAGATGTGATTTTTTGATGCGAGGGAAGACAATTTTTTTCTTTAAAAATTTTTACTGAAGTATTTAGTGTTCTCTAATTCTTTCCGATTGGTGCGCTGGATTTAGGATCCTTTTTCCGACAGGACGAGAGTTCGAATCCTAGTGAACTCAATTATTTGGTTTGAAACGGGGGTCAGTGGCGTGACTCTGTAAGGTCAGCCAGAGTCGACCCAGCTTTATATGGGTACCTAGAGAAATCTGGGGAAGGTAAACAGGAAGGGTGTGCAAAAAAACAGAATGGTTGGCCCCCAGCCCCCCATTGCACTTCCTGGCGGAAAGGCCAAGAAACGGAGATCAGGGACTGTAATGTACAATGCCGTATTCTTTACCTTTTTACGTTTACCTTTTCCTATGCATTCTTTACTATAAATATTGGTTACACATGGAGGTGAAAAAATCCGAGTAGAGCAAGCCAAAACAATGAGAGAAAGACACATTTCCTAGGGAAAAGTAGATTTCATACCACCAGAAACCAGAAACCAGAAACTCCGTGGAAAGGTCAGCTTTGACTCGACCAAGAAATGAGAAGCAACACCCCATAAGAATATTTCAGGTTGTTTTTTTTGATAAGGAAATATTTCTGCGGATACGCAATCAGACGAATATATATACACCTTAGAAAGATGGAAAGCAGTTAGGCATTTCTTCGGCTGTCATTGAGTGTGTTCTGGGAGACATTTCGTTTAGAAGAATAGTCAAAATGCCCTCCTATCACAGCTACTGGTCAAGCAAAACTTGGTCCCCCATGATACTGATGCTATGTCACGTAACCAGGGTTGCTACCCGGTGAAAAAATCACTAGATTTTAGTGATTTGCTGCTTTTTTTAGTGATTTTTTTTTCGATAATCTAGTGATTTATATGAAAACTTAGTAATTTTTTTTATTAGGCAATATGAAAAATCACTTGAAATAGTCATAAATCACCAGGGGTGGCAATCCTGCAGGTGACAGATTTGAACTGACAAGGAAGTGTGCATTTCAATGACAACATACCACAGAAGCCTCAGGGAGACTCTGGGGACGACAAGAATCATAAAACTTGTCTGTTGATAGAGAATATTAAACTCAACCTTATGAAGATACACCCCGAAGAACATCAGATCACTGATGAGCAAATAGTTCTGACGAAACAGAGAATATCCACGAAACAGTACAATCTGAAAGAAAACACATAAGCGGGATTGCAAGTTCATATCCAGAGCGGGAATAAGTGGACTTGTATATGGCAAAGAAATTTACTTTGGCAAAAGTCAGTTGATTCAAGTGATTTGGTGGCTGGTACTGATTATGTTCTTCTGCTTCGGGGGGGGGGGGGGAATCCCAAAGCACATTAACAACACGATCTTTTATGACAACTGGTTTTCGTCGCTAAGCCTTACCCTGATCCTAAATGATATTCATTTATTCTTCTACTGATATTCTTCTACTGGCTATAGCGAGGGAAAACACTATTGTTTTAAATTACGTATTAAACAGTATTGAGAAGGAGGCAACCTATTCACATACGCAAAAATTTATGTTTGTTTTGAGTTTTAATGATGCCTCCACTCTTTACTTAGGCAGCTCTATTACGCTGCCTGTGACTAGCCCCCTTGTTCGAAATGGTATCTCTTTTTTTTATTTTTTTTTATTTATAGATTTACGAAATTATAAATACTTATAAGGGATCATTATTTTAAGGTAATAATGATTGTCAATCTTTTATTAAAACAAAATAAAAACGGAAACTCTGTAACTATTTTCGGCCTTGAATTTTAAAGCTCATATTTAGGATGTGGTGATTTCTGTATTGTTGTCACAATTTGCAATTGTTTTCGGTCAGTCATTATGAATTTAACCCGCAAAACACATAACTTCAATTTCAACAATTTTTTTAAATATGATATTTTGAAAATCCAAACCACTTGATTGCCATTCTGTAGTTTAATTTTAAAATTGATTATGTTTTAGAATTAGATAACGTAGCATGGCTTATTTTCAAATCAGAATTTGCTGTAATCACTTTCTTGAAGAATGATTCTCTATCATTGTACAATGAAATAAAACCATTTCTAAAAATAATTTTTAACATCAAGTAAAGATTGGTTTTAAAACCTAAAATTAGCAGAAATATAATCGTCAGATAAAACAAGCTTGAATAATCTACCTAATGAAATCACCTAACCTACTCTACCAAATCTTATTTATAAAAAACAAACAATATTGGCACAAATAAAAGTGGGACTACTACCCTTTAAACCGTGTAAGACGCTGCAGTGTTATTTGCACTTCACTGAAAGAAAAATGTAGTTTAAAGAACATTTTTTTCCGCCTCACAATAATATAATAATACATATCACTAGCAATGAATTCGCAACACAAAAATCATCTTTAATTTAGTCTCTTCGTATGGCTCTATGTCCCGGAAAGAATAGGGGAGAAAAAAAATGTAATATACTAAATCTACTGATATACTAAATACCAACAAAATACAAAAACCAGTCGCCCACCGGATATCCCTCAAATATTTCTAAAACATTAATTTATATTTCAGTATAACATGAAACGGCACTTGTCTGTTATAGCATCGACCACTCAAGCTGTTCATCTATTGACAACTTGACACTTAACACAACTTGACACTTGACACATCTATTGACAGCTATGACAAGTTGACACATTGTAGAACTGTTTTCTTCGTCAGTTTCTTTCAGCTTAGCATGAGACAAGACAAAGAGAAGTAACAGAATAGATGGGATATGATTAATTTGGGTATATATTTGAAAATTAAGGGGTACATAATTTCGGATCATTCTGATCCCATGGGATTAGTCTATCGGATCCCATGTACTCGCGGAAGCTCATTTGTGGGACATACTAACCAGAATTGGGAAATGAGATTATTACAGCATAAAATTTCTATTTCTTCGGCTTTAAAGCAAGATTCTATGTCTGAAGATTTTACTTCAGCCCTTTCAGAACACATTTTCAATTTTCCAGACCATTTTATTTTTGTTCGATAATGCTGATTTCTAGGGACCGGGGTTTAAAGCAAAATTTTCGTGAAACTCTTGAAATAAAGAAAATCTTATTCAAGAACATAGCTTTGAATCGTGAAACAGGTGAATTTGGGCTGAACTCTATCTACGATAATTTATTAAAATCTGACAGAGTAAAGTTCAATTCACCCAATGTAGTTGACCTCCGTCCAAGTGTTATATCATTGAACGCTAATGAACCGTATCCAAGAAGGTCAAAGAGGCTAGCTTCTGGCTTTGCTTTGAAAAGAATTAGAGAATTAAACAATATGGAGTTTTACTTGATTTCTACTACTACGTATATAAACTATTGTTTTAAATTGTTTTACTACTGATGACGGTCACTGCAAATGCGACCGAAATATTTGGTATTTTTCTGTGAATTTATATCACTGTTTGTGAAGCACTTTCTGTTAAAAGGTTTTTATCTCTATTTGAACTTCTATTTAAAATTAAGGGTTGGGGTAAAGTGTTTGGACAGTGTGAAGCTAGATAACATTTATTACTTCACAATATGCAGAGTAATTGTACCTAACACACTTTGAATGGAGACCCACTATAGTTTTACCCCCCCCCCCCCCACACACCTAAATGTCCAAATCTATTACCAAAATTCGTTACTAAGTATTATATTTTTTATTTTGTTTAGGTATGCTTCATTTGGATTGAGTGGTCAGCGCTATAACAGACAACTACCCATATAACAATTAAACATTGCTTATCATTCCTGGAGTTCTTTTTTTTATATATCATTACATCTTAAGCAATCAATCTAGGCTCAAGAGGCCAAAATACAGTCAATTTCTGTCCCACTTCCTTTCTTTTAAGCATTTTTTTCAAATGTATAGGAAATGAATTGGTGAATCATTTATAGATTTGCATATTCGAAGTATTTTTTCAAAGAATTAAACAGATTCATACAAAAATTTGATTACATTTTTGTTTGCCTTGTGAAAGGTTTCCCGGGGGGCAAAAATGCACAGGAGGGAGCTTTTTGACCTCTGCACCTTAGTGAGTTGATTCTCACTCTTCATAGTTACAATCACCCTAGGGTTTAAACTATGACAGCCACTATTTTACCAATCTAACCTGTCTAAAGCTACAAATATAGGGTATCAAAGCTTTGGGATTAAATTATTTAAAATTAAATTTGGTTAAGAATTCACAATTAAGATAAGTGCTAAATACCTTAATACGTGAATGAAGAACCAAAAAGCTATGCCTGGTATGATCTAACAGGAGTGTCCTCAAGAAGCAAAGAAATGATTTTTGGGCTCAGTGGAATTCACAAAAGGGGTTGAAGATTTTCAAACTGTTTTTACTCTATAAGAAATATATTTACGGGCTTGCCTTCCCAGTCCTGTGGAAAAAAATTCTACGGGTTCCCAAATGTAAGCTACAATCTCAACCAATTATTCAAGCTGTAACAAGTCCTAATATGCTATCAATTCTTTTTGCAGTTCTGTATGCCCATCTTCCTTATGCCCATAACTACTGGCATAACACTAACAATTTTTCATACCCCAAAGATATCTGCAGCAATAACCAATTTCCACCTCCACCCAGATCTAATAGATGTTAATAGATCTGTGGCCGTATTACTCTTAATTCCTCCCAGGAAGTTCAAATCTTCTTTGAATATGCCCTGCTTTAAGTTTGGCCTTAGGTGGGTGGCCAAAAGGCCGTATTTTGCCAAGCTGTCATCTCTTATCCATAAAAAATAATCTAACCATCTTAACCTTTCTTTTATTATCGCCCTAGAGCGCCTAGAGAGTGGGATCGAATAAAAACTTTTTTTTCATTTTATTATTTTATTGTTTATTTTAGGCTATATTTTATCGTTTTTTTGTTAATTTTTATTTATTGTTTCTTTTATTGTTTGAAATTCGATCACTCAAACGAATACCCGAAATTGTCCTTAGCCTCTAGAAGACATCTTGCCCGTATGTCCCAAGCATTTCATTTAAGCCCAAAATGTCCTTTCTCTAGAAGACATCTTGTCCGTATGTCCCAAGCATTTCATTTAAGCCCAAAATTTTTGTCTCCTCTTGACATTCTTTTTAAGTTATTTAGCGTTACCCTCCCGATATTTTCACCGCCCAATTTTCTCTCATTTCCCCTAAATGACAAAAGATCAGGTTATTATATTTCCCTCCTAAGGGCAATGGCAATTTATTGCAAAGGTTCTATTTTCAAAGGTTTCAGTGATTGTATTGAACCTCAAAAGTGGCACTCAAAAGTGGCACTCCTTATGAAAGAACTTGGATGAAACAGTATTTAAATAATCAACTGATGCGATATTTCACGATGAATTTTTTAACCGTATTGAATTTCAGGATACAATTCAACCCATTGAGAATAAACAGTCATCCTATTTGACATTGAATAAATGCATGAAAATGGATATTTACTACCCAACTTCTAAATATACTTAAAATTTATTTAGTTCCATATGTGCCATGAGTTTCGATAATACCTCCCCTGAGGAAAAAAGAGAAACGACTTAAGATAAAACGGCATTTACCTCCTAATGTGAACATTTAGTTGGCGAATATTTTTCTAAGTCTTCTGAATCTTTTTAACAAGCTGAATTTACAACAAACTGATAATTAACAGCCACGACAAATTAAACATTACACAATATATTACAAAGGAAATTACCTTTTATCCTACTCTGTATATTGCTTCTATACTAGAGCAGTGATTTAACTTAATCTGGATGCTTTATATTTTGAAATCTCATTCGTCATAGAAATTTTCTCGCATAAACTAGGATGTGATCTTTGACTAATATGTAGATGGCATTCTCGTCATTACTTAAAACTAACAGCCCTCTTAGCTTCACCGATTTTTTATTATTTCGTTGTTT
>JAQQPU010019744.1:0-16136 GCA_029168905.1 Artemia sp. Kazakhstan ARC1039
CACTCCCCCACAACTCTCAGGGCAAGGGTTTTAAGTTATGCCCTGGGGGCATATAAGGTTTTTATAGAAGGCGTTGTCGTAGAAACTTCAAAAAAGGCTGTTTCGATTGGAAATTCAAAGGGCTAGTGCCCTTTTTAATAGTCGAAAGTGATTGGAGGGCCACTAGCCCCCCCCCCCACGCCAATCATTTCCCCAAACACATCCAATCAAAATTTTGAGTTAGCCATTTTGTTCAGCGTAGTTGATTTCCGGATAGAAAATATCTTTTTGAGGGGGACACTCCCCCACATCCCTCAGGGCAAGGGTTTTAAGTTATGCCCTGGGGGCATGTAAGGTTTTTTTTAGAAGACGTTGTCGTAGAAATTTCAGAAAAGACTCATTCGGTTGGAAGCTCAAAGGGCTAGTGCCCGTTTTAATAGTCGAAAGTGATTGGAGGGCAACTAGCCCCCCCCCACGCCCATCATTCCCCAAAAACATCCAATAAAAATTTTTAGATAGCTATTTTGTTCAGCGTAGTTGATTTACAGGTAGAAAATATGTTTTTGAGGAAGATACTCCGCCACAGCCCTTAGGGCAAGGGTTTTAAGTTATGCCCTGGGGGCATATAAGGTTTTTATAGAAGACGTTGTCGTAGAAACTTCAGAAAAGGGCTCATGCGATTTTAAATTCAAAGGGCTAGTGCCCTTTTTAATGGTCGAAAGTGATTAGTAATATTTTGTTGTTGGTGTTGTTGTTTAGACCAGGGCACGTCATATCGAAGGAGTTGTCATAAGAACTTCGAAAGGGGCTCATTCGATTAAAAATAGAAAGGGCTGATGCCCTTTTTAATAATCGAAAGTGATTGGAGGGCAACTAATCCCCCTTCCACTCCCACCCTCCCATTTGCCCATTATGTTTAAAAACTAAATGTTTCCTTAAGATTAAATCAAAATGCACTGTGATAATGCTAATTCTCAATAAGGCATCTCAGCAGTATCCCAAGAATGACTAAGGGTATTATGTTCAAACTTTCCAGGCTACTTCTGCTCTTAAAATTTAGCCAAATCAAAATAGTGTAAGTGTATCCAAGCTATCAAAGAAAGTAAACAGATTTTTTTGCGAATGGTATCAAGTTTTCCATTTCAGGTCAACTAGAGGAGGTATGAAACTAAGTTAAACAGTACTATTTGTGTCCAGATTTTTAAAATGGTGTATGTTGTTAAAAATTGTTGAAAATTTTCCTCCAGCTTACAAATAGAAGGCCAAACTATAAAGTCTTAAAAAACAAAAAGATTTAAAGTGTTATTTTCTTTTTCCCTGGAAAGACTATGTCAATGTAAAACGAACAGAAATTAATTAAAAAAAACTTTTTCCACAAAATAAGTTTTTCAAGGAAAAGTAAAAAAATTAAACAAAAAATGAGCAAAAATAAAATCAAATAATCTACCAAGCTCGAAATTACCACAAATCAGCATTGATAAATAAATGAAACCCAAAACGAACAGAAATTACAATAAATAACTAAGTGAAACTCAAAAGGAGCAGAAATTAACATAAGTTGGGCGCAAAACCCCTATGCCTTCCCAAGGCCAGAACAAAATTTGCACTTTACTGAAAAAATACAGATGAATGTGCATTTTAAGTTTAATATACATATACTGATATTTAGTAATCAAAATGTTAAAATTATTTGATTTATTAAAGTTATAAAAGTAAAAACATTTATATTTTTTCATGTGAGCTTTGTGATAGTGAGCTTGACCAGCCAAGATGGGGCATGAATGGATCAATTTCATTAGTATTTGGGGTGGGATCCGGGGGACTTTTTTTAGGGGGAGTTCTTTGCATTGCCTATTGAATAAGCTTTAAGCTAAACAAGAAAGGATATTACTATGATACCAGATCGTCTGCACTCTACTGTGGGGAAACTTCACCATCCACAAAAGAAACACCACAGTATGACCCTGAGGAGGATTTTGAGCACGATTGGTTCGGTACAACTACTGATAAATCGAGACAAATAATTCACAAGAAATTTCATTGTAAATTTCTTAAAGTGTTGCTGTTGCTGAGTCTTTGTCGAAATATTTGCATATTTCTTCTTCTTCATGTTTCGCCACTGGCTGACAAAATCCTCATTTTTTCACCTTTTTTGATTTTATTTTTCATTTTGTTATTTTCTTTCCTCTCTGAGTTTCATTTGTCAATTAGTTCTTTGGCAGTTTGAAAATATTTGGGAATAGTTGTCAATGAAGAATTAAAATTTGACAAACACACACATACAGTGGTTGCCAAAGCATCTCAGACCCTTGGAATAATTAAGAATACAGTACATAGCAGATTATCCAAAGTCATGACAAAGCTGTATAAGAGTCTTGTGCAACAATTGCTGGAATTTGGGATGTGTGTTGCCATGCCCCTGAATAAGGGCGAAAAACAGAAAATAGAGTTTGTTCAAAGGCATGTAACCAAAGCTGTTGATGGATGCAAGAACATCAACTATCCATCTCGCCTGAACAAACTACAGCTCCCAACACTCGTCTACAGACAACAGAGGGGCAATGTCATCATGGCTTACAAGCTACTGTATGCTGATTCCTCTACTCAGAAGCCTTTCCAACTTGACAAATCATCCAGGACAAGAGGGCATAGTAAGAAGCTGCTCCAGAAGAGAGCTCACAGCAGACTCTGCAACCACTATTTCTCCAATAGAGTAGTGGCCCCTGGAACAGTCTTTCCAATGCAGCTGTCACTACCCCCTCTGTCAATGCACTCAAGATTGCTGTTGATAAGAATTGGTCCACCAAAAAATGGGAAACAGAGTGGGATGCTGCTGAATCAATGACTCCCCATTGTCACTGACCAGCTACTCTACAGTTTTTTTTCCTTATTTTGCTGGACAATGCAATTTAAGGTAATGTCACTTAATTTGAATTCATTGCTTTTCACCCTCTGGTTGGATTATTCCCAATCACATGTAGAAATTAATTTCCAATTTGCCTACGTCAAAGGTAATTGTTAAAAGGAAATCAAACTAAAAAAAAGCAATGAGAGAAAATATTTTATGGTGAATTAACAATTGTACAAAACTCAAAGATCTAATGCATGAGTTGTATCCATGATACTTTGAAACTTCTGCTTAGTTTTCATACAAATTCCTGTTTCTATGATTTTTTGTTTTACCAAGCTGTTGATTATCAAAAATTGTTTTCATCAAGCAGTAGGATTTTGATGCTTGCAAACTTTATTTACAAGAAAGATGACATTAAAAGCAACTATAATACCTCTTCTGGTACAGCTGCATACCAGTCCCACCACCTCATGGGTCCAGTTGTAAAGTAGCCTAATGGATCTTTAGCCAACTGGGTCACTGCCTACCAGGGGCTATCTTACCCATATTTTTATTATACCTAAACGAATTTATTGGATATTTTTTCTTGGATATTGGATATTATTGGAAGCTTTAATTATGTGTTTTTCCCCCTTAGCATAAGTTCAGAATTTAAGGGCCTTCTTTTATGAAACAACATCAGTACTAAATGAAGTCTATCATTAATCAAACATTGAAATGCAAGTTTTAGGAATCCAGAATTCTGATACACTGATGGCATCTACTTTAGAACAATTAAAAATTATGTGATATCATTTTGTGAATTAATATTGTAAATTTTCGAATTCCTCAGTGCGTCAATTTTGAAACAATATGAATTCCTTGAATTTTAGTGCCCTGTAACTTAGCCTATTTATAACTACCTTACCTTAAATCGCATGTCCAGTGAGATAAGGTGGTGTTGAGCCTCCTGTAGAAATCTCGCTTGTGGTGTTTCAAGGTTATGATTTGACATCCCGGTTCAGCCTCCATTTGACGTTGGCCCGGTCTTGATCAACTCCTTTCTTGAAGGCATCTAGGGTTTTAGATTGCACGGTGGCTTTAAATAGGCTGTTCCAGAGTGGGACAGAACGGACTGAGAAGAACTGTTGGGGCTCTCACTTGATGCAACGGGGGGCCAGCTGCTTCTTGGTGTGTCCTCTTGTGATAGTCGAGAGGGACAGGGAAAAGACATGACTTAATAGGTCATTTTCTAGCAACTTACAAGTTGCTATTACGTCTCCTCTTTTCCTACGTTATACTAAGGTAGGGAGTTTGAGAGAGTTGAGGCGTTCCTTGTAGGATTTGTCTTGCAATGCAGAGGTGCTCTTCTTTGGACACTCCCAAGTACTTTTACATCCATCTTATAGTAGGGAGAGGCTACGGTCATGCCAAATTCCAGGTGTGGATGTACCATGGCTTTGTACAGTTTCGTAATGACTCCTGACTTCCTGGTGGTAAATGTTTGCTTTATGAGGGCAAGGGCTTGGTTTGCTTTTGCAACTTGAGCTCGTGTCTGGCAGTGAAACTTCAGCTCATTGTCAACAATAACCCCCAGGTCCTTCTCCTCACTGACTGCCTCAAGCTGGGCGTCTCCTATGTGATATGCAAGTTTTGGATTATTGCGTCCAAGATGTAAAACTTTACATTTTAAGGCATTGAACTGTAGACACCAATCCGATGACCATCTAGATAGTCTGTCCAGATCTTCTTGTATAGTTGACAGATTTAGGTCGTTCTGGGCCAGTCCTAGGAGCTTGCAGTCATCAGCATATAGCGTCAAAGGATTCTTTAGGTTTCTTGTACAGTCATTGATGTACATGCTGATTAATGTGGGCCCCAGGATGGTGCCCTGTTGCACTCCACTTGTGACTGGTAGCGGTTCAGAATAGACAGCATTGCCATTGCTGTTGTACACCAACACCCTGAGTCCTGCCAGTTAGAAAGGCTTCTATCCAAGCTACTATATCTTCATGCACTCCTTATGCCTTTAATTTCAAAATTAGTAGTTGGCGTTGAACTTTGTTAAAGGCTTTGGCTTGGTTGAGCAATATGACATCCACTGGCTGACCAGTATCTAAAAGTCTAGTCACAAAATCATATGACTCAATTAGATTAGTATCAATTGAATGGCCTTTTCGAAAACCATATTGGTTTTTGCTAACCAATTGTTTTTTCTCGAGGTGGGAGACCAGTGCATTGTTTATGATGCCCTCAAGTACTTTACATACAACTGGTGTGAGAATTATAGGCCAATAATTACTAGCAAGATCCCTTCTTCCTTTCTTGTGTATTGGCTTGATGTTGGCTTGCTTCCAATCATTTGGAAGTGAGTGACATCTCAAACATAGCAATTTGTTCGGCAAAGTATTCAGCAGTTTCTTTAAACAGTCTTGGGCGTAGGTTATCTGGTCCAGCAGCTTTGTTAGCCTCAGTAGTTTTTAGCCTCTTCTTAATGTACACTTTACAAATAATTGACATGACTATTGGTTCTGGGATTAGTTGTTCTGGTAGAGGAGGTGGTGTGTTGGCTGTGGGTAGAGCAGAGAAATTGGTACTAAAACTGGAATTCAGGAGATATGCTTTTTCTTTTGTATCTGAAGCTTTTTTACCATCCTCTCTCATTAGATCTGGGATATCTCGTCTAGACGGGTTAGCTGCAGAGACATGACGCAAAAACATTTTTGGGTTCTGTTTTGAGTTAGCTGCAATTGCATCTTTGTGGTCCCTCATGACCTTCCGAGTCAAATTTCTTAGTCTGTTTCTACATTTATTAAACCTGTCATGGTAGTTATCACATTTACATTTTACATACTTGGCCCAAGCTCTTTTCTTTTTCTTCATTGCTCTTTTTACTTCTTTTGGCAGGTATGGGAGTGTTTTAGGCGGTAGACACCAATATTCTTGGGTGTTTTTCTTTTCAGTATCTAAGACTGTTTACCTTAAACGTTTCCCAGCTTTTCTCAATGTCCCCACTATTGACTATACCCTCCCATTTAATCCTGGATAGGTCCTGCCTTATCTGCTAGTAGTCTGTAAAGGATTTCTTTATCATGTTCTCCTTCTTGTTGTTTATCTGTATCTCAGTCAAGATACAGCCATGGTCACTGCTTCCAAGAGCAGGATGGTAAGAAATAGAGAGAACTCGTTCAGGATCATTTGTGATAACTAAGTCAAGTAAGGAGGGTTGTTGGTGGTGCCTGAATCTTGTTGGTTGGTCTACAATCTGTATCAGTAGGTTGTCAGAAAGGGAATTTGTTGTGACACAGGATGGGCTACTTTCATGGGGGTATCCTATTCCTTCAAACCAATCAACATCAGGCATATTAAAATCTTAAAACATAAAGACAGTTGAGTGCTCATTGGTACTCATTCTAGACACCAGGTCAGATATGGATAGATGTGAAATAAATTGATCAGGGGCTGATAGATTCCGGTACATTACACCTATCATAAATGATTCAGATCCAATATGGAGTTTTAAACAAACATTTTCAACCCAACTTCTAGTGGAATGAATAAGAGGGTAACTCACAGTTTTAGCTTTCAGTCCAGTTCTGCAGTATATTGCCACTCCTCTACGACATTCAGAGTTATCCAAATCGCTACACAAGTTGAATCCAAGGATTTGAATGTGAGATTCCTCCAGCTTGTGCACCGAGTTTTGTGGGTAAATTTCACAAACACAAATAATGTCCACATTAAGATCAAAATAAAAAGCTTTCATGTCAGTAACTTTTGGGGGCAAGAGTATCAGAATTTGTGTAAAGCACACGAAATGCTTTTTCGGATTTATTTATCTTTGTAGCACTGTTGCCAATACCAGGAATTTCGGTTTCAGGCGTTCATTTTCGGAAATGATTTCGCTTTCACTGTCCGAATTGGCACTTAGAAAAACGTCATTGGTCGATTCCAGTGATTCTGTGCTTTCATAACTTGTTGAGTCTGTGGAACTTCCAATGCTCTGTTGCTCCCTATTTACACTATTTATATGAGGCTGTTCCAGATTTAGTGCTCCATCTGTTGTGATTGCACAGGGACTGGGAATCCCGAAGGCGCCCTGTTTTTTACAACAATGACCCCGTTTCTAATTCCTAAATTCCGCTCGCCCGTAGCAGCACGTCTTTTTATCTCATCCACTAGTTCCTTTTTTTCTGGCGGTCCTGTTTGGAGGTATCTGCGTAAAAGGCTATGTCGCCTTTTTTGGTGCGGGAGAGCTTAAGGATTTCCGCTTTCTGCTTACTTGAACTAATAGAAAACAATATGGGATCAGGCCTCGCAGCGGCAGGGGTTCTAGAATCTGCGGAGTTTTAAGCTTTTGGTAAGCGTTGAATGTTCGTGATGCTGTCCACATCGACCTTGAACTCATTTTTTAGGAATTTTCGTATGGATTGTTCATCTTCTGCTTGAGGCGGTACGCCATACGCAATAAGGTTCAGGTGTCTGTTGTATCTGTCTTGTTCTTGCCTGACAATTTTACGAACATTGGTTTCTAATTTCTCAGCGACAACACAACCCGGTATGTCCGTGGCTTCAGATACAGACACTTTTGTCTTGACACTCTCCTTGAGATTTTTGAATTTTGGCTTTAACAGAGTCCAAAGACGCGCTTATGTCCTGTTTGAGTGAGCCAAACATGTCCCGCATTTCGTCTCGGTGTTTTTTTCCAGCCTAAGATTCATTTTGGTAAAAATGTCATATTCCACGTCTGACATCAAGAGGCACTCGGCGCAAAGCCACTCGTCACATTGATCGCACTGAGACTCTAGAGTTTTCATCTAATGCACAGCCATCTACTGCGCATCTGTCAGAGCCTTTTTTTGGGCGTTACTGTTTTTGGTCGTTTAGTGGCGGTTTTTCCGGTGTTTTTCGGTGGCATCATGAGATCAAGGCAACGCTGTGGCAAGGAATTCGCTCGAGAGATGGCGGCAATGGAATTGAGGTAAGTGTCCAACTTTCACCGAGAATTTTTTTCTGGAAACAATCAATATCACATGGGGTTAATAATATATTCTGAAAGTTCAATTTTACCTCCTTTCATCAATACTAATCACTATAGAAGCAGCTTTTGTGAGCCACTGAAGAATCCAGTTTTCACTGATCAAGCTAAACTAGGTGTTCGCACCGAGTCAAACTTAGTCAAACACATCTTTTTTTTACTGCTTAATAACATTTACATTGTCTTAGCCCTGGTTTGTGTGTAAAATTTTGCTGATTTTGTGTGTTTGTGATTAATTTTTGTGATTAATTTCTATCAACAGTTGGCTCATAGTACCCAATACAGCCAATTAAAAAACTACAACAAACATCATGGCTCTTGAGTGTTAAAATTAAATAAAAAAACGAGTTTTTTTTAAACTTAAAGTAAGGAGCGACATTAAAACTTAAAACGAACAGAAATTATTCCGTATATGAAATGGGCTGTCCCCTGCTCAATACCTCGCTCTTTGCGCTAAAGTTTGAATCTGTCACACAACTTTCTTTTTAAAACAATAAAAAACTTTAGTGTAAAGAGCGAGGTATTGAGGAGGGGACAGCCCCTTTCATATACGGAATAATTTCTGTTTGTTTTAAGTTTTAACGTCGCTCCTTACCTTCAGTTAAAAAAACTAGTTTTTTTAATTTAATTTCTGAACGTTTTTGAATTAATGTAGCTTTGCTTTTGGCTCACCGTACCTCATGAATAATTAAACGAAATTTGCATATTAATATTACTTTTTTCGATAAATGGCTTTCTCGAAATTTTGTTCTGACATAACTTACGAATTAAATTTCGTAACGAACTTCTATATTCATATCTTTTATTACGTATATTAGGGAGTTTGCCCCCTAGTCGATACCTTGCTCTTTACGCTAAAGTTCGAATTTTGTTCGAATCACAAACCCCTGAATCACAAAGGCCGGTTAATTAGAATAGATAGCTCTTTTGAAACTACTAAAAAAAACTTTAGCGAAAAGGGCGAGGTATTGACTAGGAGGCGAACTCCCTCATATACGTAATAATTTCTGTTTGTTTTAAGTTTTAATGTTGCTCCTTACTTTCAGTTGAAAAAACTAGTTTTTTTATTTAATTTCTGATCGTTTTTTAGATAATGCTTGTAAATCCAGCGCCCCCTTCATAGAAATGTCCCTTCCCCCCAGGAAACATCCTCCATGGAAGGGTGACTTTGGGAAAAAAATGAGCGTGGGAGGGGGCCAAGTTGCCCTCCAATTTTCTTCTGACAAAACTTCTGACAAAACTTCTTTTCAAACTTCTGACAAAAAATACAAAATTGTACATTTTTTCAGATAAGAGCTTGAAACTTCCGCAGTAGGGTTTTCTGATACGCTGAATCCAATGGTGTGATTATCATTAAAGTTCCATGACTTTTTGAGGATGTTTCCCCCTTTTTTCGAAAATAAGGCAAATTTTCTCAGGCGCGTAACTTTTGATGGGCAAAACTAAACTTAATGAAACTTAAATATTTGAAATCAGCATAAAAATTTTATTCTATTGATGTATCTATGGGTATCAAAATTCCGGTTTCTAGAGTTTCAGTTACTATTGAGCTGGGTTGCTCCTTGCTTACAGTTCGTTACCACGAACTGTTTGACAACTAACAATTGGAGGAAATTTCTTCTTCTATGTAGCAAGATATTTGGATCATCTAGGCAGTCCTTTCAACCCTTAGGGGTGTGGTGGTGTTTGGAACATGTAATGTGGGTGGTATGTGTAGTCTAGGAATAGTAGATCACATCCTTTTTTAAGATCTTAATGATAACTTTAAAATCAATTGCTTTTCTTTGATACGGGAAATAGTGGTTTATAAGTTTGGCAAACATGATCAACACCAATAATATTACATTGAACATTCTGTAGTTTCTTAAGTTATTGTTGGCAAATCAAAATTTATCTCCCACACTAAGACTTCTACAATAGCATCTTTACAGTTTTAGAGTTTTTGCTTTAGTTTTTGAAAGTGTAATGCCTGATATTTCAATAAAATTTTAAGCCATACCAAGTTTTTTTTCTTTTAAATTTAAGAAATAGATTTACAGATCTTAAAAGCTGTATATATTTGGAAAAAGCATAACACAAGGAATATAATATTATGGTACTTCTTTTCTCTGTTTTGCAAGTTTACTTCTGAAGGGGCCAGTATTTCCATTAGATACTTATGTCACTTAATTTGAATTTACTTGCCCTTCACCCTCATATTGGATTAGTATAATCACTTGTAGAAATTACTTTCCAATTTGCCTACATCAAAGGTATTTGTTAAAAGGAAATGAAACTACAAAACCAATCACAGAAAATGTAGGAACTCTATCTTATAGTGAACTAACAATTTTATAAAATTGGAAGCGATAATGCAGGAGTTGTGCCCATGATAGTTTGAAACTTCTGTTTAGTTTTCATACAAATTCCCATTTCTATGATTTTTGGTTTCACCAAACTGTTAGTTAGCAAAAAGTGTTTTCATCAGGCAGCAGGATTTTGCTGCTTGTAAACTTTACTTGCAGGAAATTCAGCATAAAAGCAGCTATAATACATCTTGTGTTACAGCTGCATCTCAGTCCCTCCCCTTCATGGGTCCAGATGTAAAAGAATGGATCTTTGGCCAGCTGGGTCTCTCTCTATCAGGGGTTATCTTATCCGTATTTTTTAATGTACCTAAACATTTTTTGGCTATTTTTCCATTTTACAGATAAGCTACAATTATATGTTTATTTTCCCTTAGCATAATTTCAGAATTTAAGGGTCTTTTTTTATGAAATAACATCAGTGCCAAATGATGTCTATTATTAATCAAATATTGAGATACAAGTTTCAGGAATGCAGAATTCTGGTACACTGGTGATGTTTACTTTAGGACAACTAAAAATTCCGTAATATCATTTCATATGTGAACATTGTAAGTTTTCAAATTCCCCAGTGTGTCAAATTATGATGTAAATTCTTTGAATTTTAGTACACTATATCTTAGCCTATCGTCTTAGCCCTAGTCTATATATAAAAGTTTGTTCATTTTGTGTGTTTGTGATCAATTTTGTGTTTAATTCTTATCAGCAGCTGGCTCATAGTTACTGTTGTAAAATTACTGTCAAATGAAAACTCAGTCGGTAAACTTGGTAAAATAAGGTACTCACTAGGAAATATAGGGTAAAATTGCTGTTTAGAGATGCCCTGTTACTAGAAGACCAGTTGAAATTTTTTTTTGTCTAGCATTTTTTTCAGCTTTTAATGAATTTTTTTTGTAAAGATTTGTATTTTCCTAGGCTTAAAACGATACTATATCTCCTCTATTTTGAAAACCAATAGGTAGACTTTTCTTAACATAAATGAATTCCATTTTTGTATATAGTTTAGGGCACATAAATTGGAAAGATAGTCCACAGGCTTTAACCACAGACAAAATTTTATTCCAGGTAATGCTCCCACATTTAAAATTTTAACTACCTCTGCTTTAATACACTTAATTGTTCTGATATACTTTTTTTTATGTCAGATGGCCTTTTAGCCCAAAGACACATTTGACGTTTTTACCGAGCCTTTGTTTGACTGCGTTTCTTAAAGGTGTGTAAGATAGTATTGCAATGGACATATTGGAGAGTAAAAAAATGTACTTGCTAAAACAAATGTCAATGGCAGCAATAAAGCCATCTATTGTCACTGCAATAAATGAAGGGAGAAATAAACAATTGTTTATTTTAACGCCTATACCTAGATGGAAGCAGAACAAAATGGAAAGTGACACACTTGGTGTTTTTTTTTTTTTTTTTTTTTTTTTTTACTGCTGATGAATGAGCGAGTTTGCTGAGGTCATATTATTAAAAAAATGATTTTATTTTTCCTTGGAAGGGAGAGGACAATTGTAAAAAAAGAAAAATAAACCTTGCCCTGAAGACTGTGTGGGGTGTGTCCTGCTCAAAGGTATAATTTCCTGAACTTTAAAGTGCGTGGAACAAAATGGCTAGCTCAAAATTTTGATTGGATGTGTGTTTGGGAAATGGTGGGCGTGGAAGGGGCGTTAGTTGCCTTCCAATCACTTTTGACTGTTAAAAAGGGCACTAGCCATTTCAATTTCCAATCGAAAGAGCCCTTTTTGAAGTTTCTACGACAACGCGTTCTATAAAAACCTTATATGCCCCCAGGGCATAACTTACAACCCTTGCCCTGAGGGCTGTGGGGGGTTGTCATCCTCAAATACCTAATATCCAGAACTTAAAACTACGTTGAATAAAATGGCTATCTAAAAAATTTGATTGGTTGTGTTTTGGGAAAAGGTGGGCGTGAGAGGGTGGTTAGTTGCCCTCCAATCACTTTCGACTATTAAAAAGGGCACTAGCCCTTTGAATTTCCAATCGAATGAGCCATTTTTGAAGTTTCTTCGACAACGCCTTCTATAAAAAACCTTATATGCCTCCAGGGCATAACTTACAACCCTTGCCGGGAGGGCTGTGGGGGAGTGTCCTCCTCAAAAACATAATTTCTATATGGTAATCAACTAAGCTGAACAAAATAGCTATCTCAAAATTTGATTGGATGTGTTTTGGGAAATGGTGGGCGTGTAAGGGTTGTTAGTTGCCTTCCAATCACTTTCGACTAATTAAAAGGGCACAAATCACTCCAATTTCCAATTGAATGAGCCGTTTTCGAAGTGTCTACGACAACTTCTTCGATGCGAAGTGCCCTTGTCTTAAGGCAAAAATAAATAATACATTGTGCCAACATTGTTCTTATATGCCCCCAGGGCATAACTTAAAACCCCTGCCAGGAGGGTTGTGGGGGAGTGTCCTCCTCAAAAACCTATTTCCAATCGAATGAGCCCTTTTTGAAGTTTCTACGATAACTCCTTCGATACGAAGTGCCCTGGTATGGAAAAAAAAATAATACATTGTGCCAACATCGTTCTTTACTTTTGCAGCGCGATTGCGCTGCCTATGATAATGCAATTTATAGTTTTATACATGGTAATTCCTTTACTATTTTCAACAACAACAGAGTCTAGGCTTTAGAAAGTTTGCTGAATCTGCTATTTTCTTGGACTTTTGTCTCTGGTAGACCTGAAAGATGTGCTAGATCATTTTTTTTTCTTTGAGGCTTTGTCATTTTCCCAAGGACTCCGCCAAATTCATTGGCTCTTCCACAGATCACTTGAATGAAACTAGCAAGTACGGAGACTGGGTTGCACAGGGCTTATACAATCTCTGATTTCCTGAACATTCCTTTGTACTCAACCTGGGAGACATGCTAGGCACTGTCTTTACTTATAAAAAAAGACTTTTATTTATGAAAATAATATTTACTTATGTTAGCGTGTCAATCAGTGGTGGTTCGAGGCCTGGACAGTTTTTTCCGACATCTGACATTAAGTTCCTTTTATTTCATATTTTTACGCTCCCATGGTTTACCCCCCCCCCCCAGATTATCATGTCTAAAACCGCTACTGGTGTCGATCCTGAGATGTATCGTGGTTGTGGCACCGGCTGCAACTTAGTAAAGACCCAAATCTAGGCCATATTGACTGAAAATTTAAAATATATTTTGAGAAAAAAGTGTCAAGTGAAGAAGAGTCACCATTAGCACCTGCTTCAGAAATGGTAACTATCATTTTGATTAATCTTAAATGTAAAACTTTATTGCGAAAACAAATTGCGGGAATTTCGAAAAATATCTTGAAATTCTTCAAAAATGGTTTCTGATCAAAATGAAAACCGCATTATTCGAATCACCATAGTTAAAAACCCCACATAGGAGAGAGTTTCAGTTTTGCATTTGAAGCAACAGGGAACATGACTTTTTGTGTTTCCTTTTTAATTTTTGTTTTCTTCTGTGTGTGACGCTGAAAATCAAAGAGGAGCTGTTTAAAGACTCATTTGAAAGCTGATATTTATATCCAAGTTGTTTTTGTAAGTAATAAATGATGCTATTAAAATAAATGCAATTTTTGACAGAACTGTATCTTCATATACGCGATTACACAACACACGTATCTTTTGACAAGAGATGATATAATACACTTATCTTTTGTATCCCCTGCAATTTTTGCTTTTGTACTATTGTTCCTTTTACGGCACGGTTAAAAGCGATAACTCCATTTAAATAAAATCCATGCCTCTGAAGAGTCTTTAGTTTGCTACCTATGCAACTCTCTAAGTAGAAAATGACGTCATACTAAAAATTAAAATATCATTGTATCGTCATGACCTAAAAAAGTATAACGTCATTTGCCTTATGACGTCATTTACAATATAAAATGATCTGTAAACTGAAATATCACTTATTATTACGTGGTTACTCATTTATATAACATGATTTTATTTTACGGAATTGTATTTCTTATTTCGCTTGGATTATCTTCAACTGCACCCATTGATAGACCATCATCAGTGCCTAAGGATGTATCCCAACGTTTTATTGGAACATGGGAAAGAAAGTTTTACCTAAAAGAAATAGCTTCTGCTGTGGTACAACCAGACGATCCTGTGCCTAAGTATATGAAACCTCTCGAAGAAATAATGCAGGTGCTCAACGTTGATTTTGATCACACGACCGATGATATTAAGTGTTGCTTAAGAATGCGTTTGCCAGATTCCTTCAGTGTTGAAGACGGACTAAAGTTAAAAAACTCGATTACCAAGGAAATACAGTCAATTCAAATACTATTGAAGCATTTAATTTGTAAGTACTTTGATAAGAGAAGAGATGATCCGTTGCTACAAGCACGAAAACAGGTTGATTTAATTCTTAACGAACTGAGAAAAAAGGCATATTTCCTGACTTACCTGAATCAGCCTCATATAAAAAGACTTTTAGAAGTGAAGAAAGACAGTCAGTGTGCAAAGTGTTCAAAAATTGTGCCTCTTCTTGACTCTGAGAAATATTATGATTCTGAAAGAAAAGATATAAAGCTTCATTTGTTTGTACAAATCGTCTTCTACAAACTTGGCCGAGACGATCTTCGATTTTATAATGAATACTCTTCTAGGCTAATGAAGCAGTTTAACATGAACTATGAATACTCGCAGGAAGAGCTGAAGTGTTGTCTAAGACAAGCTTTGCTCGAAGGAGATGAAACAGATTTAGCAGAGTTCTTGATGAAAAAAATAGAAGCATTACGAAAACGGCTGAAACCTCTCATTTTTGATGCCTTATTCATAAAAAATCCATCTTCACCTTTGACAAAGGAGGTTCAGATGATATTAGAAGGCATAAGGAAAACTACAGACTTCCTTATTTTGCTGGGTGAAAACAATATAATGACGGGAATTTCTTGGCAGAGTAATGAGAGCTTTTGTGAAAAATGTCAAGAATTTGACCGACCATCAAGTGTTGAGGCTGTATTGATGGATACTCAATTCCCGATGGACGCTATTATTCCAATCCAAGATGAGAAAAAAAGCAGGGTTAATGCAAATTTTGGCGGAAGTGACAACCTCGATAATTCTGTTGTTTTATTGCAGAAAGAGACTCAAAATGTTGCAACAGAACACGCTGTTATAATTATACTGTTGCTACTACTGTTGTTTGTTGGATGCTTTCAAGTTATATATCTTAGAACATCCATTCGAAATAACAGATTATCATGTGTCGAGTACGAACTGCCAATTACGAACTATCGACGCAGTTTAATGGCCAATATGGGAAGGTCCTAAATCAGTATCATTTTGAACTTGAGTTTTTATTATTTTGATTCTCCTTTTGAACTGAAAATTATATGGTATCACAAAATGTTTATGACTTATTTACAATTTACTATCAAGCTTAATCTACATGAAGTCTCAGTACTGCACAGACGCAAATCTTGTGTGGTTTGAGAAATCTTATTGTCACCCGTTTGTAATCCGCTAAAGGGCTCGCCCTTCAGAGCCATTAGATAGGCATTTTTTTTTAGCAATACCTAATTTTGTAGGGTTTCAAAATGGATATGGTTGTATTTGGACATGTTCTCATGTAGCGTTATGACAGACCACATTTTTGTTGTGAATAATATGTGCTTCAATAGAGCTAAAGAAAGAAAATACAAAAGCATTAACACAGCACGATAATGTTTTGGCTTATAAACAAGCTAACAAGTAAGCTTTAGACCAGAAACAGATGGTTTCTTTCTTCAAAATATATTAGTCTACATAAGGTGGATACCCTTGAAATTTTTCAGTATCTCCTGGCACTGGTCCCTGAAGCCAGGCCGAAATAAGATTTAGTGGCGGCCCTCCTCAGCATTTCGCTCTTTATGCTAAATTTTAAATTTTGTCCCAATTCTTTAAGAACGACTTCTGAAACTCAAGGGTCGTTTAATTAGAA
>JAQQPU010019745.1:0-16135 GCA_029168905.1 Artemia sp. Kazakhstan ARC1039
TACGTAACTTACGAATTAACTTACGTAACGGACTTCTATATTCATATATTTTTAATACGTATATTAGAGGGCTCGACCCTTAGTCAATACCTCGCTCTTTAAGCTAAAGTTCGAATTTTGTTCCAATTCTTTAAAAATGACCCCTTAATCACAAAGACCGTTATTTAGAATAAATAGCTCTTATGAAAGTACTAAAAAATCTTTGGCTTAAAGAGCGAGGTATTGACTAGGGGGTGAACCCAATCATACACGTATTATTTTCTGTTAGTTTTAAGTTTTGATGTTGCTCCTTATTTTCAGTTGGGAAACTTGTTTTTTTTATATTTAATTTCTTATTTTCTTTTTTTAAATAATGCTGGGAAATCTGGCGCCCCTTCATAGCAGTGTCCCTTCCCCCATGAAAACTTCCTTCATGGAAAGATCCTCCCATACAACCCCCGACCCACCCATCCCCCAACTACCATAAAAAATCCCCCCTGATAACGTCTGTATACTTCCCAGTAACCAATACTATATGTTAACAATGGGTAAAGTTCATAACTTTCAGCCCTCTCCCCGGGGACTTCGGGGGATTAAGTCCTCCTGAAGGACATAGTTATCATATTTTCAACCATGCTGAACAAAATGGCTATCTCAAAATTTTGATCAGGTGACTTTGGGAAAAAAAGGAGCGTGGGAGGGGGCCTCGATTCTTTTGGTCACTTAAAAAGGGCACTAGAACCTTTAATTTCCGTTTCAATGAGTCCTCCCACGATATTCTTGGACCACTGGGTCGATACGATCACCCCTGGAAAAAAAAACAACAAAAAAACAAATAAACACGCATCCGTGATCTTTCTTCTGGGAAAAAAAATGCAAAATTCCACATTTTTGTAGATAGGGGCTTGAAACCTCTACAGTAGGGTTCTCTGAGACGCTGAATATGATGGTGTGATTTTGATTAAGGTTCTATATTTTTTAGGGGGTCTTTCCCCCTTTTTTCGAAAATCAGCCAAATTTTTTCAGGCGTTTAACTTTTGATGGGTAGGACTAAACTTTATGAAAATTATATATTTGAAATCAACATTAAAATCTGATTGTTTTGATGTATCTATTGGTATCAAAAACCCGTTTTCTAGAGTTTTGGTTACCATTGAGCCGGGTCGCTCCTTACTTACAGTTCGTTACCACGAACTGTGTGATCACCGGCTTTGCTGCTAGTAAGACCGAAACTGTAAGAAAGAGGCGACTCGGCCCAATAGTAATTGAAACTCTTAAAAACGGAATTTCGATAACAATAGATACATTAAAAGAATGCTTTTTGCATTAAGAAAGACTCTTTGTGCTGATTCCAAACATATAAGATCCTTTAAGTTTAATCTTACCCATCAAAAGCTACGAACCTGAGAAAATTTGCCGGATTTTTGAAAAAAAGGGGTAAGTACTTCCCGAAAAGTCAAGGAACTTTTGAGTATCTCACTATCAGATTCAGCGCATCAGAGAACCCTGATGCTGTAGAGGTTTCAAGCTCCCATCTGCAAAAATAGGGAATTTTGAATTTTTGCAAAAAGAAAGATCATGTATGCATGTTATTTGTTTTTTATATTTTGTTTTTTTCTTGGTTCTTCCCAGGGGTGATCGTATCGAAGACATGATCGGTCCTAGAAGATCGGGAGAGGGCTTATTCGAACAGAAATTTCTTGTTCCAGGGCCCTTTTGTATATGAACAAAAAATTAGAGGACAACTAGCCCATCTCCAACGCCCCTTTTCTCCGAAATCTTTAGATAACCATTTTGTTCAGCATAGTTGAGAGTTCTGATAATTCTACCATTGGGGATAACATGACCCCCACAGCCCCGGGGGAAGGGCTGCAAGCTATGAAGTTTGCCCATTGTTTACATATAGCATTTGTTATTAGGAAGTATAAAGATGTTTTTTGTGGATGAATTTTCTGGGGATGGATTCTTTACGGGGAGATATTACCATTGGGAGGGAATTATCTGGGGTGAACTTTTCAGGGAAAATTTTACACTTTGTATTTGCCAGAGTTCATATACGAACTTACTTTTGTTTGTCTTACTTTTTCATTGACAACTCCATTTAACTGGTAGAGATTTTCTGGTGAAATTGTCCGGGAGGAATTTTCAGTAGGGTTGGGTAGAAGAGAAAGGTATTAAGGAGGGGGTAGCCCACCTCATATACGGAATAATTTCTTTTCGTTTTAAGTGTTAATGTTGCTCCTTACTTTTAGCGGAAAAAGCTTGTTTTTATTTTACAATATATAGAAACGATGCTATTTGAAGCTCTCTATATTAGGAATTAGCTAATACTAGAAGATCTGGGAACCTTTTAAAGGAAATCCACGAAAATTTTGAAAGCTACTTTAAAAAATTCATAAATATTCACTCATCTCATTTCTAAAGGTGCATTAGTTTGCTCTACCGCACTACCCCCTTTTGGTGGATAAATGTACAATACATTTTGTATGTTCTTCCCATAATATTTCACCATAGTGAACGGCAAATGCTCACATTTTACAACGGCGAACGCTTTTCGAGCTGCGAAGAACAGAGTACCTCTGCTGTAAAATACAATATAAATGTGTAAAGTGTACTGTATATTTATTTATCGGGGGGGGGTAATTTAAAGTATTGTGTACTGAGGAATATAGTGAGTAAGAATTTTTTATTTAAATTAAATAGTTTTCAGAATTTTTAGAGTTTCCCCGGAAATTATTTCTGTCAATATTCCAGCTTGCATTTCTTTAATGTGGAGTGAAAAAGCCCTTTCAGTTTAATCGGCCTTTCGTTTTTTGTACAGTTAGTAACCGCAAATATGTTTTTATATAGCCTTAGGTTCAGTAAATATGTGAGGTCCTTTTGGCAGAAAATCTTTAGTATTTTCTGCCAAAGGGACCTGAAAATGCTTTACTTGTGTAAACATAGGCGAATGACTGTTACACAACTGGGTTTTGGTCCATAACATAGAACGTATATAGCCTGTGGGATTCATTCATTGATAAATTTCTTATGGCTGTCTGTGCCATAAATTTCCTGTCCAAGGACTTCTTTAGGAGCATTTTATTTTTAATTTTTCAAGTTATCATTAAAACAAAATATAAAAAACAAAAATTGCCTGCTCCCTAGATTTTGAAAAATATTTTTTCCCATCCTTTCATTTCTGGGAATTGAAGCCGCTGTTCTGGAATAAACGTATGTGGATCTAAGTAGCAAGCTATTTCGACCCCCAAAATTTAAGATATTCCTCTAATATAGCACTTTTGGCAGAAAATGTGTAAAAGTGGTTTGAATGTGTGTGTAAATATTGACGAATGCATGTTATGCGATTGAATTTTTTTTTATAGAGACCCCTTGATACATAGGATCAGTAGTTTTCATTCCAAATTAGCAAGAACATTCTTTGTTTTTTCACCAGATGTTATCTGCCTCTTGGGCCTATTTTACCTTTGGCAGTTGCAGCCAAATCTTCTAAATAGATAAATTCCTCCTGACGTTTTGTGGTATTAAAATAGTTAGTCTGAACTACGCTTCGGCTCTCAATGTTTATGAGAGCATTCATTACTCGTTATGAAATAATCAGATTGTCTTTTCAAGCGCATCGAATGTGTGATTTTTACTGTAAGTGTACATCGTTAAGTGTACGCCATCGTTCTCTTCTTGCTCGTCATCTGCATTCTGTGCCTTTAAAGTCCGATATGCTTAAGCAGATTCACTGCCCTTTTTTGAGGGTTTGACATTTCAGGATAAACAAATTCTTTCCAGACACATTTTTTTTAACGCTATAAGAAAAATTCAAAGGCAAGTGAATGAAACTTTCAGAGATCAGCTAAATATGAATTCTTAAACATTTCTGAAAGCTTTAAAAGGTTAACTTAACACACTGCTTAACTAATGATGTCCCAAATCTACTACCAAAAAAATTGTCAGACCCATAGGGAAAAATTACCTAGCAATTCCTCTCATTATAAAGGGGGCAGCACAATACTTTTATTTGTAACCTTTTGTAAGACGAAAATATTCATCAGGGCAAAAACTTGTAATATTCTGAAAAACTGAGGATACCTACCAGGTAAAACAGCCTATGTTTCAACATAGGCTTTCAACATATGTTCCTTGCTTACGGTTTTTCATGCTAACTGTGGTTTATTGTTCACAATTTCCTGTCTTGAACTGTTTCATTAATAGCGTATATAAGGCAGTATCAAATCTAAGATTATACAACGTATTAATCTACTAAAAGTCGAGGGTTCGTACAAGGAACCAAGTGATTATTTAGAAGAAGTGTCAAGTAGACTCTATTGTAATAGTCAAGACGGCATCTACGGTGGTAGCAATATGAGAGTTTCTGTAGATGGAAGTACAATTATAAACTTATTTGGTGAGAACCTTGACAAGGTAGCTAACGTCAGGGATGTATACCCCACAATGCATTGTGACAGTTGCGAGCAGATAAAGACAAAATACCAATTGAGGAGTCTAAGATCCCTTTCAAATAGGAAAGGTTTTGATGTAATGTTGGCCACGATTTTAGAACACCTCCAACAGGACATACCCAAAGATGACCGAGAACAGCTGATTGATTGTACAGGTTGGAAAGAGGATGTCATAGATTCATTCTCTGTCTGTGATTACTGTGCTGGGAAAATGTTGAAAAGTCAGGAGAATGTCCGATCGGTATTAAATAACCTTCATATCGACTGTACACCGGAATGTATAAAGTGTCTAAATAATTTTGAAATGGCAATGATTCGATTTGTAATGCATTGTCTTACGATCATCAGATTGGGGCAAGTAACTGCGTTGAAGAGACCTAGAACAGAACTTGTTGACGCTCTTAAGGGTAGAATAGTATATCTACCAGTTGATGTGCAAGCAAATGCAGATATTCAGCCTGAAAAACTTCTTAACATTGATAGTTTTGTAGTCATTGCCAATGGTCAGTCTACTTATAACAAGAATGTTTGGACTGCACTAATAGATTTGAGAAAAATCCATGATTGTGGTTAAGAGAGAACAACAGTCTCTATAAAACAAAACGTGCTAGAAGATATTAAATAAAATAATTGAAATACTATTAGAACCGCCTTGTCCAAAACCTCTATATAGCAAACTTACCGTCCCTTGGCTTGAATAACAAATATAAATTTGTTATTATAAATGTTCTTTGTTTGATCTCTGTTAATATAAATGTTCTTTGTTTGATGTGAAATTGAAATAGTAAGAGACGACCTGGCTACAACCTACGATTATGACGTTATTGCTCGATTTTTAACATGAAATATGCAGTTTTTGTAAAAAAATTGATTCTCTTTTAAAAATAATTTGTTTTAATCACAAAATGTTTTTAACCCCATTATTTAAAATGAGCCATTGAACAACTCTGCGATGTTCCATTGCCAAGCTATCTGTGGAAAAAAAAGAAGAAGAGGAAAAAAAAGATGCCGTTTAGGCAGAATGCTTTAGTAGCTGCCACTTTTCTTGATTTTCAAGCCAATATTTCCCTTGCTGTTCAAGCCAAGGAACAGAAAGTTTCCTATATAGGGGTTTCGGACAAAGCGGTTCTAATGGTTTACTTTTTTGTTTTGATCTGACTCTATTTTTAGGAGTTATGGGTTATTATATTTCTTAACATTGGACTTGATAGTCTCCTACAAGGTTGCTACCTACCGCTGCAACCCGGATCGACTCCCTACTAAAAATTCTAACTCCCATGTCCTCAGAGATTTCAAATTGTTTCTTTTTATTTTTGGCCAGTATTTTCTTATTTCGTCCCACTCAAGATCGGTGCCAGAATTGCGCTGGAATACCATCATTAGTCGGAGTTCCGTATGAGTGTCATCAAGCCGTTCAAATAATCGTATCTCATCCTTTTAGATATCCCATCCTTTTTAGCATTCTTGAGGCTTCTTACATTCCATCAGTCTTTTGTTATCGACCTTTGCTTGTATATATATGTACATATTTTTTCATTATTAGATGTGTCTTTTTGTAAGCTGGAGATCGTGTGAGTTAAAGAACTTTTCTCTACTTGATTTTAATTTTAAGTTGTTCTACAGTTAATGGACTAAAATAGTTATAAGAAGATGTTAATAATTCAAGGCTGGGGAGTACTAAGAGTTTGGACTTATTCTTATGCATATAACTGCTTATAAAATTTGTCAAACCAGGATTTTTCTTTTTTACCATGCTGCAAAGGAATTCACAGTAAGAGCAAAAGAATATCGAGTACATGAGCATGCAGCCGTTAAAAGGAAACTTTTAGGGAAGAAGTCAGTAGTCTCAATATGAAACCTTTGAAATGAAGTTCTTTGTTAATTCTGTCGCAGCATACTTTCTCCGATTTTATTTTCTTCAAACACTGTTTTTTTTTTGTTTTTTTTTTTTACTTCCGAATTATGTCGTCATTGTGAGTTTGAAAAGATGGTTATAATAGAATAAAACATTGCTTTTGGAATTCTTTATATTGTGAATATTTCCCAATTATAACTTTACTTATAAAATTCTATTAAGGTTGTATTTGTTTACTTTCTAAACTAATCAAGCATAGGCTACTAGAAAGCTCATTTGAAGTACCAATGGCAGAGAAAACGAAATCTAATTGTTTGAACTGGTTAAGTATAGACTTAGTCAGTCAGATTAATCTTAGAATTAGTCAAAATCAGGAACTTAATTTTTAATGAAAAAGATCTTCGTATGCAGTTATGCTATTTTTGGCAGTTTGGCTGTTTTTGGCTAAAAAAAAGAAAACGGATGAAATTTAGCCAAGAACATGCTAAAAATAAAGCAAATAGTTTAAGATGGTGTTTCTTTCTTTTTAAGCTGTAGATGTTTTTGAGAATCATCATATCATTGATATTTGAATAAGTGTTGTCAAATTTGATTATTTGGTTTTGTTTATTTATTTTCACGGTGCAACGTGGCAACACTGAGAAAATGTGGTACTGCCCTAACAACTTCAAAATTTTGAACGGCTAAAAAAAACCTTAGAAAATCCCGGAATATTTAGTGTTCCCCGAGACAGTAGTGACTTTGACAGCAGTTAGACGACTTTATATTTAATTTTAATCCTGGATGACAACAGACCTGACAAGTAAGTTCAAAGTTTTACTGCTTTTAACGTTGGTGTCATATTTTAGGGACAATGGGTCTTAAGGGTTGCTTTTTGTTGGTGAAATTTCAAGGATTCCGTTTTTAGTGGGTATTTCACTTGAGATTTCTTATCCAGTGAAAACCTTTGGTTAATTCTTCGTTGTGACAACTTGGGGAAAACATTATCTATGCTTTTTTTGGTTTTGGTCATATTTCTCTCTGCAATTTTCTTCCAAGTGTTCACTTATCTATTTAGTTTACTTATGAGATCAATGTGATAGTTTCTGTTAGTTAGTGTATTTTTCTTTTGTTTTCTCTTATTATTATTCTAATTTTCGACTTTTTTTTTGACCGGGTATAAGTAAAATGACAATAATAGCATGGGTTCTTTATCATCCTTCAACTTCATCCTATCAGTCGCCATGAAAAAAATATCTTTAAATCTTCCTATACATTTTTCTTCATCTTCCAGATTTCTGAAAATGAAGACAATAAACCCCTGCATTTAACTTGGTAAGGCTCCAAATTTCCTAGAAGACGAAGAATCTGTATATGAAGATATTCAGGTTATTGCCCTGCCTCCTGACCCCAATCGAGTTTCTGATGAAGATGAAGGAGATGATGACGACACAGCGGCTCCGATTGTAAATGAAGACCCGGGAACTGTTTAAGTAGGTTTCAGGCCAGGTCCTCTTGAAGATGAACAATTTGAAGAAATCAAGAACATTATCCCCACATAAGAAAAGGATATATCAAATTTGAGGGGTGGCCCACAGAAGAGGCTGTTCAAAGTTGAAAACCCTAAATGGAATAAGCAAAAAGGAACTCTTCCTTGACAAAACTTGGGAAGGAAGTAGCTCAGGCGCTTGAGAAAGCCAGAGGAGCAATATAAGATTTTGCTTTGTTTCTAGACGATAGATTCTTTGACTTCGTTTCTCGTGGAATGGTTAGATATTTGACATTTAAGGGAAACTTTAACTTCAATACATTAGCTGATGAAATCCGTATGTTCATGGGACTACTGATTTTTTCAGTAGGCTATAACAGATTTTATTCCCAAAGAGCTTATTGTCAGTTGATGAAGATCTTGGAAGTGACCTGGTCAAGTAATCAATGTCCAGAAATCGATTCATGAAGATGAAAGAGAACATCTATTTTGTGGACAACGATACAGTTCAAAACTTGGATTCAAGGTGAAGTCCCTCTTCAATATAATCAGCGCAAACTTCAAACAGATTGGAATTTTCTCTCAGCATTTGTTCATCGACGGAATTATTGTGAAGCATTACCAGAAACATAGCTTGAAGCATAGTGCTCTGTCTCAGGCTGCTAAGGAAGACTTAGGGTCTTGAGTCGTGAAACTACTTCCGGAAATTATTGAAGATAGCAACAATCACAAGGTATATTTTGACAGTTTCTTTACAAGTCACCAGATTTGTGTCATCTGAAAGGAGCTGGATTTCGAGCGACTGGGACGGTTAGAGAAAACCAATTGATTGGCAAGGTTCCCTCTCCCTTCCAACAAGAATTTTAAGAAAGAGATACAAGGAGGGGCATGATTATTGCTTTCATGTAGCCAACGATAACTTGTAAAACGACAGGACAACAACGTTGTCTCTGTTGCATCCAACCATATCAGCCTGGATTCACTAAGACCGGACGAACGAAAAGTGAAGGGACAAATGGGAAAGAGGGCAGTACAGCAGCCATATCTACTCAGGCATTGCAACCGGCACATGTGTGGGGTTGATTTACATGATTGGGTTGTCAGCAAGTATCCTGTGTCTATTAGAGGAAATAAATAGTATCTGTTCATGCGCCTATTAGACATGGCTGTCGTCAATGCTTGCACATTATTCAATATGATGGTTGAAAAAGAAAAGGAAATGACTCTTGTAGATTTTAGACCGGAGGTCACACGATCCCTTCTGAAAACCAATTACAGAAAAGGGGAATAAAGGCCATCAGTGTTAGAAGGGAGACCAGCTTCTGCGCCGTATGTCATCAACTAATATAACAGAATAGGACACTTCCTTGTTAAGCGCGAAAATCAGCGACGATGCATAGGCGAAAACTGCAGGAAAAAGCAACTGAACTATTGTGAAAAATGTGACGGCACCCTGTGCACTGGCTGTTTTGTGGCCACCACACTAAGTTTTGATTTGTTTTGGTTTTGTATTTTATTTAATTGAATCTTTGGAATTAAAAATATATTTTATGAAATCGTGTATATTTTGACATTACAAGAGTCAACTGTCCTATAAATAGGACAGCTTGTATCTCGGAAACAGGAAAAATCTGTAATCACATATTTGGCTTACTTGTGTGATAAAAAGAAACTGGTGAAAAGGACAAATAAAATTTCTGACATTTTATCTTGGGCCTCAACGGGCTAATAAAATAGTTCAACCAGATCAGTCTTTTTATGTCTTTCCTGTCTTTGACCAGTCGTCCATTTTTACCAAATAAAAAAAAATTGTAACATTTCTCGAAGATTTTCTGGTCATTGGAATTTACGTGACTCTCATCTGTAGCTCATTATTTTCTTATCGTTTCCTTTCCTTATCTGTTTACAAAATGAGGTGTTGTTTAATTTTTTTTTTATCTTTACCTTTAAGGTTTTTATTATTTGGTTAGTAATTAACGTGATACGAAAGTAAGTGGATACTTTTATTTAAAAATAAATAAGCTCTGGTGCTTATTGGTTTATTTTATTAATTTTTTTTTTTAGTCATTCGTGATAATTTGTGAGCCAGTTAAGAGGAAAGCGAGGATTGTCCAACTACTGATCGTGATTTTAACGTTTCATAATCGTGTATGTTAACTTTGACGATATTTAGTTAACTGTAACTTATTTAGAATAGGTGAATTGTAAACCCTCCTCACATTAAAAAAAAATCTTAACCTTTACAAGCGAACTAATCACAAAAATTGATATTTTTATGTCGCTTTAGGTCTGACAAATATCCTTTTTTTGTGTGTCAGACTATATTTCTACAGAGATTGCATTCTGCCGAAACAATGGTACTATTTGTAGAAATGTTTTCGTTCTTTTTACTGGTTAAAATTTTCACATTGTAAAGGTTTATTTTAAAGTACTAACAGCTTTAGCGTAAATAGCAAGGTATTGAGGTGGGGGCAACCCTTCATAAACGGAATAATTAATGTTTATTTTTCAAATCTAGCTCACCCTCTATGAAATATACCCCCCCCCTAATGGAAAACTCATTAGAAATTTCATCCAACATAAAGTGCATCCCCCCTGTCAAATTCCCTCTAGACAGTTTCATCCTCGCTGAGAATCCCCCCTCTGTAAAATTGCTTGCGGACGATTCAGCCTGAAAAATTCTCTTTAGAATTCTTTCATTTGGATAAGACTTTAATCTATAATCCTTTTCTCAATCACTCTAGAAATGCCCCCTTTCGTGGAAATTATTTCCCGGAAGTCAAAACATGTGGAAAATAGCCCCCGGGCAATTCCCCGGCATCCCCATATGCAAAATTTGGCAAAGAGAAAGTAAGACAATTAAAATGAATTTTGTATAGTAATTCTGTCAAATCCTCCCAAGTGTAACATTTCCCCTGGAAAATTCACTCCCCAAAAATTCTCCTCCCTAAGGAAGATTCACCCTATAGAAATCCACCCCAAGCTAACCCCCCGAAAAATGTCTGTATACTTCCCAATAACAAATACTATACGTAAACAGTGGGCAAATTTCGTAACTTACATGCCTCTCCACGGACTGCGGGAGGTCAGTTTAAACCTAAAGACACATTATTTGATATTTCAACTATACTGAACTAAATGGCTATCTAAAAAATTTTTACAGATAACTTTGGAGGAAAAATGAGCGTGGGAGGCCCAGTTGCCCTCCAATCTTTTTGGTCATTTAAAAAGGGCACTTGAACTTTTAATTTCCCTTCGAATGCACTCTCTCCTAATCTTCTAGGACCATTGTTTTAATACGATCAACCCTGGGAAAAAACGACAAACAAATTAACACGCATTTATCATCTGTCTTCTGGCAAAAATAGCGAAATTCCCCATTTTTCCAAATAGGAGCTTGAAACTTCTACAGTACGGTTCTTTGGGCTGGTAACTTTTGATGGGTAACACTAAACTTGATGAATCTTGTATGCTTAAAATCACCATAATAAGCTGCATGGGTGCCCATAAGCTGAATACAAGGAGGGGGCTTACCTGGTCTAATTGGCACTTTTAATGCTATATAATAGAAATCTCAAACCAAAAATATAAAAATGAGGCAGCATCATTCATCCAGGAGGGGGCTGGCGCCCCCTCCTGCTCCCTTATGGGTGCCCATGATAAGCTGATTCTTTTGATGTATCTAATGATATTAAAATTCTGTTTTTAAGAGTTTAGGTTGCTATTGACCCCAGTCGCTCCTTACTTACAGTTCGTTACCACCAACAATTTGAAAGTTTCTTTAGCACTTTTGAAAAGATTCTTATTCTAATTAAACAGCCCAGTCCTTGTGTTTCAGAGGTAGTTCTTAAAGGATTGGGACACAAAGTCAAACTATTGAATTTTTCTAGAAAATGTTGTTAGCCTTGGAGATCATTTGACACTCCTCAGTGAGAGAATGTCGGAGAATGGTATCTTGCCCCCTAGCTACTGTACCATCTTAGAGAATGTCCCCTACCTTATCTAATTGGCACATAACCCAAAAATAGACTATTATTGAGTTTGTATTTTCGACCTTATTTAAAAGAGGTTTTCAGCTTGAGGATACATTTGTTTTCAAGAAGAAAGTGGTTGCAAAACTCTGGCGGTGTCCAACAATTCTTAAAATTCATATCCGGTAATAGCCTACATGTCATATAATGTAGCCCCGTAAAATCTGTCTTTGGCTTAGTCTTGATTAAGCTGGATACTGTTTCAGTCACAGTAGAGAGAATATACAGTAGCGACTTCTTTTTCCAAACATAAAACATCTTCCACACCGCGCGTAAAGACTCTGAGCCGTGTCGTCACAGCCTAGTTCAGTTTCCAAAAGCTCATCGTGATGTGTACTTTGGAATCGTGCGTGCGCGAACGCGGAGTATGAATCTTGTGTGGTTTTAGATCTGTGTCACATATTTTTAATGGAGAGTATAGCCTTTGTCACTACTGTATGTTCTCTTTACTGTGGTTTCAGTCGAAAATTATGATTCTGTGTTGATCATGACATATTCATTGGAAAAATGTTTTTAACGGATATGTCGAAATGTTGAAATAAGTACCTTTACTCATTGTCTGAATGCCCTCGTTCCTCAAGGTTGTTATTTTTATTTTGATACAAGCGAATTCTTTTGTGATCGCTAGATTAGAATTTTTTTCCGATATCAGTTTGATATTATTATTAAAACTGCCTGGATTTTTCTTAATCGTATGGGAAAGGACATTTTCAATATATAGTTATAAGTGTGGGACTTATAAATTAAATTTTCTAATTTTAGATTTGTATGCTTGCATTTGTTCTTTTTTTTTACCGAACAATAACAACGAAATGGGTTAAATCAATGGATATACTTCTGCATGTTTTCATGCATCTTGCTGTTTTCTCCTTTTTGCTAAGAAAGAAACAAAACAGATATAAAACTAAAATAATATGAACAAAATCGATTATGTTAATGGGAATTCTTTAACGAGTTTTCGCGCATATTACTTATTTCTGTCTACTATATTTTTTTTTTGTAATTATTATGTTTGTTTTAGTATAAATAATGGCCGATGAAAAGACATTTAATCCAAGTGCAGAATCTTCAGACAATGAATTAAAACAAGATCAAGAAGTATCCGTCGCCAGCACTGTCCCTGATTCTAGTAAAGACGGCGTGGTATGTGAAGATGGCGTGGGGGTGAAAGAAGCTAAAACTATCAGCTTTGTGTCGACGAGCGAATATTTGGTTGAGGAATCATTTCCTGATCAATTGACGGAATTGATTGATGCTAAAAAAGACTTTGAACCTGAAGTAAACGAGGTAAGAAATCAGCATGAGTGGCATGGGAATGTGACTAATTCTGATCTTGAATTTGACCTTGTTACTAACTCCTTGTTATTAGATTCGAATGATTTAACTCCTGAAATTTCTTTCAATGAAATTGCACAAAATATTGCCCGTCCGTCTGTTGAAGCGGCTGAGTTTTCGGCAATATTTCGCGAAAGTTTCGAAACTCTGAGTGATAAACAGCCAGTAGATGAAGAGAAAAAATTATTTCTGATTCCAGAAAGTCGAGAAGATTCTCCAGAGACATCTTTGTTAGATTTAGACGTTTCAATGACGACTGATTATGTTTCAAGAAAAACTAGATCTTCTTGTGGTACATTTCTTGATGATTCAATTCAATATACCATACAGAGTGATAAAATTAATCCAAATGACAGTATTGCTAGATCCCAAATTATAATTGAAAAAAGCCTGACAGGTGAAACGACTATTTTAACTCAGGAGGGAGTTTTTTATCATAAACAATGCTTCAATAGTGGCAGTATTTCAGAGAAAAACGATAAAGGATCGACTAATGTGTTGATTGACAGCAGCAAAGCTGCTCACGATATTGCAAAAACATGCACGACTAGCTCGTTTATTTCAACTGATAACGCTAGCAATGCGAATATAAGTATTTACACGAATGATGACATGCCAAAAGACACCGTGATAAGTATTCCTTCATATGGCTTAGAACAGTCTAAAACTTTATCTGAGAATGATGCTGTAAAATGTATTACAGCCTTAAGTTCTTCAGGTAACAATAGTGACTATGCGAATATACTAGGTAGTCGAGAGGATAGCTTACTTTTTTCATCTGACAACACTGACAATGAGAATGTATGTGTTAAAACGGCCAAGGAAGTTTCAAAGGGCACTGCAATCAGTATTCTTACGAATGCTTCAGAAGAGTCTAAAGCTACAACCACGAATGATTCCGAAAAATGTACGACTAGCTCAATTTCTCCATCTGAGTACGCTAATAATGAGGCAATATATGTTCGCAAGAACGATGAAATACCGAAGGATTCCGTAATTAGTGTTCCCAAGAATTGTTCAGATCATACTAAAACCCCTGAAAATGAATCCATAAAAGGCACGACTAGTTCTAGTTTTTCAGTTGACAACGTTAACAGTGAAATCGTATATGATACCAAAAATGACAAATTTTTTAAAGATGGTCTGATAACGGTTGCTACTGAGAATGTGGAACAGTCTACAGCTTTAGCCGAGAGCAATCCCAGACAGTATTCAACTTGTTCAAATTTCTCGCCTGATATCACTATCAGCAAGAATGTTTGTAGCGAGGATGATAAAGCCAAGGACACTTCAAGAGATGGCTTAATAAATTCCAAAAATGACATGGAACAGTCTTTAATTTCAACCGTGATTAACCCCGGAAATTATTCATCTGACAACGTCAGTGACGAGAAATTATGCTTCGATAAAGATGGTAAGACTGCAAAATACAATTTGACAACTATATCTATCAGTAATACAGTACAGCCAGTAGCTTCAACCAAGACTATCTGTATAGAAGAAAATATGAAAGAAACGAATGGCATGAAAATACAAGCTATAGTTGATCGAAATATCGATAGCATTCATCAAAAGTATTCTATAGCAACTGACGATAAAACTGAAAGCAGTGTTGTAGCTAATGCCACTACTGACCCTGTTAAATTATCCGAAAAAAAGGATTTTATTGTAGGCTGGGGAGCCGTAGGATTTGAAAGTATCGAAGAGGTCAGGAAGCTTGAATCTAGAAATAGCCATGCTGAAATGCAATCTGATAGCAAACAAGTTTTGTCGCAATTCTCCTCCTTAGATATTCATGGTAATTATGGCAATGCTGTCAATACTTTAGAAACTGAAGTGCCGTCCTTCCTAACCTCAGGTACCACTCCTCTTGTAAATGTAAAAAATGAAAAAATTGAAAGTCTTGACAGTGGCCTTGACTCTTTAAGTACTAAAGACAGTTATGTGTCCCCGTTTAAGAAAGTCTCTGATATCGTGCAAAAATTTGAAGTGAAGGAGTCACGGCAACCGACAGAAGAAGCATCGTGGGAGTCAAGACTACAAGTCAAATCTGTCGAATTGAAGAAACACAATGAACAAAGAAAATCGGAATCAGAAGTAAATGAGTTACTAGTGATATCTCATGGTGAAAAGACAGTGCGGGAATCGCGACCCACAACCAGGTCAAATGAATTGGAGAAGAATGATCAGCAAAGCGGATCAGGTGCAAATAAACAACACAAGCCACACAGACGAAGCAAGAGTCTCCCCTCTTCACCGGCGAAAGGGAAGAGACGTTCACAGTCTGTTGTTACTACCACGTGTTTGGATCTAGCTGTTGCCACTTTTGGTGTGGTTTTAAAGAGAACCAGTCGTGTCTTGCCTGACTTGCATGACCATGATGCCAATGTAAGTTGTTTTTTTTTCCGCTTTATTAATATGTTGAGCGCCACAGCAATTACAAACTTGAGTTCAGCTGCACAAAAATCTTTTCTTGGGCTTTTTATGAAACCTTAGCAGCTAACACCAATTAATGGTGTTCTAATTCAGGTTCTTGGTGCCGTCCTGGTCACTAAACTTCGCACTAAGATTATCAAAATTCAAAACTGTACTTTAATTGCTCCTAATGACACGTAAACAATAACACAGAAATATTAATTAACTGTGGTTACAGTAATTAAGCACCGATAATTATCGAACTTTACAGGCTTTTTAAAATATAAATGAAATAATAACCATTTGTGCAGGTCGCTGACTGTTTACCACGAGGTATGTTTATCTCGCAGTCAATTTTTAGACGTACCTTTGATATATATATTGAAGGGTTAAAACATTTTACTTTGAAAGAATTCATCAGGTTGTTGGCCCTTAATCGATAATCTGAATGAACCGATGATCTAAAGAAAAAGTAAATGTAGTTTTTTAGCGCAATTGTAAGGTATAATAGCCGCAAACCGAGAATTAAATATTTCAGTGCAAAAGTTAGCTGGGTGCTAAGCTTATGCTCCCTGGAAAGTTCCTCCTGTGGAAAGTT
>JAQQPU010019746.1:0-16135 GCA_029168905.1 Artemia sp. Kazakhstan ARC1039
TTAAAATCTTAATAATTTTTTATTTATTAAAGTTATTAAAGTGAAAACATTAAATTTTTTTCAGTAAAGTGCAAATTCTGTTCTGGCTTTGAGTAGGCATAGGGGTTGTGAGCCCTAATCATGTTATTTTCTGCTCGTTTTGAGTTTGACTCGGTTATTTATTGTAATTTCTGTTCGTTTTGGGTTTCCGTTTTAGGTTTCATTTATTTATTGATGCTGATTTGTGGTAGTTTTACGCTTGGTAGATTATTTTGTCCTGTTTTTGCTCATTTTTGGTTCAATGGAGTTCTTTACTTTTTCTAGAAAAACTTCTTTTGTGGAAACGTTTTTTTTTTAGATAATTCTCAGTAATAAACGGAAATATATAGGGAGAAAAACATTTCTTTTGGATATTTTTTTTTATTAAAGAAACAATTAGACCGATGCTTATACAAATTTGTGAAGGGCGGTACAATTTTTTTCCATGAAAAATATAAAAAAGATCATTTTCAAAACTGTTGCTGGCTTCCCAGTAGTTACACTGTACTTTAGGGTTGTTTTTCAATTTTTTAGATGGAAACCAGGAAAAATTTCTTCTGGAAAAATTGCACAAAAGTTCTTCTTCTGTGAATCAGGGTCTTCGGGGTGTACATTTTCGGAGGAGGTGGGGTAAACTGAATGTTATTTCATGTCTGAAATTCTTCTCACAAAGCAAAGTTTGATCTCCTATTATTAAAACTGATAACCATAGAAAAAGAGTATAGGTTGATGCCCCTTATAGGTGCGTATAGTTTTTGAGCCTTTCAAATATGCTGAACAAATGCCTATCTCAAAATTTTGATCGAACGATTTTTGAGAAAAAAGAGACGTATGAGGGCGGCTGGTTGTCCCAATTCTATTGCTCACATAAAAATTGCACTAGAAAATTTAATTTCCGTTCAAATGAGCCCTCTTCCGATGTTTTAGGACTATTGGTTCGATACGATCATCCCTGGGGAAAAATAAACACACATCCGTGATATTTCTTCTGGCAAAAATTACATAATTCAACATTTTTTTGCAGATAAGAGCCTGAAACCTCTATAGAATAGGAAGTTATTCGTGCTTATTAGGCATTTCAATTACAAACAAGAGAATTTGGAGAACTATTGGAGTATCGATTAGATACTAGAAGTAAAAACTAAAACCATTAAACAATTCCCAGACGCAATACCCCACCCCCTTACTCCCTACCGACTTCAGTCATCAAACTATAATTGACTGAACCTATCTATTTTTATTACAAATCTTATCAGAGGCAACGGTATAGCGTTGCCTATAGTAAAGGCCATACGGCTGTTATGTTTTATCATAATTTCTTTTTTCCCAGAGGCACTTCATATGCAAGGGATCGTCGTATAAACTTCAAAGGGGGCTCATTCTATTGGAAATCGAGAGTTCTAGCGCCTTTTTTCAGGGTCAAAAGTTATTGGAAGGCAAATAACACCCTTTCCACGCCCACATTTTCCCCAAACACATCCAATCAAAATTTTGAGATAACTATTTTGTTCTACATAGTTGATTTCCAGATTGAAATTATGTTTTTGAGGAGGACACTCCCCCCACAGCCCTCAGGGCAGAGGTTGTAAGTTATGCCCTGGGGCATATAAGGGTTTATAGAAAGCTTTGTCGTAGAAACTTCAAAAAGGACTCATTCGATTGGAAATTCAAAGGGCTAGAGCCCTTTTTAATAGTCGAAAGTGATTGGAGGGCAACTAACCCCCCTATCACGCCCACCTTTTCCCCAAACACATCTTAAAAACTCGAGCTACAAATGAATAATCAGATATTGAAATTTCTAGCAACAGCTATTGAAAGTTTACAATAAAAGCTACCCGCTTAAAGAAAGAGCGAAAACAAACAACCGACTAAGAAAAGAAACACAAAAAGAAAAAAAATACAGACAGTACTGTCGGTTGATTTCCAAAGATTGTTCAGCACTTGTCTAGAATCCGGTAAGCACGCAAGAAGTGAAGTTTCGTTAATGCTAATGAAATAAAACAAAATTGGATTAAAATATAATGATTCAGAAACCAATTTTGGCTATATATTTGCCTTTTTTGGTGGGTGGGGGTAAAGCATAGCATATATTAAATACGTAACCTAACGTAGCCAGACCTAACCCAACCTAGCTACTTTTTGTCCCCCAAAACCCCAAAAAACTAAAGTTTAAATATATTTCCCGAAGTGAGAAACCCTTTGTTTATACAGCGTCTCATATGAATTTTCAGGTAATGCCTATCTCATCTTCGCAATACAATTCTCGCGTGCTTGCCGGATTCTAGACAAGTACCGATCGTTATTTTCCGCCAACCATCTAGGGCCAAACGAAAAGCAGGTCCTCCCCGAATGAGGTTGGTGGAAGTTGTAAGAAAAAATTTAAGAGAAACAGGAACCTTTTGGGAGAGTGTAAAGAGGCAGGCCTTAAATGGATTCAGAAGGGGAGTAGCGTGCGTAGCTGTGTTGGCCTCAAGCAGCTTGGTGCTGCAGTGAGTTATTATTATTATTATGAGCAGTAATATTACATTGTAAAAGGTGCTTAGTATTTTCACCAGCAGGTAGTAACAGTGGCTTTGAAAATTATACTGATTAAACAGTTCGCGGTCATGAACTGTAAGTAAGGAGCGACACGGCTCAATAGTAACCAAAACTATTAAAAACGGAATTTTGAAATCAATAGATATATTTAAAAGAAACGGTTTATTATGCTGATTCCAAAAATTTAATATTCATAAAGCTTAATTTTACATATAAAAGGCTACAAGCATGAGATAATTTAACTGATTATCGAAAAGGGGGAAAAACCCTAAAAATCAAGAATTTTCATGTAAGCCACACCCTCAGATTCATCGTATCAGAGAACCCTACTGTTGAGGTTTCAAGCTATATGCAAAAAAAATAGAATTTTGTATTGTTTGCCAGAAGAAAGATCACGGATGCATATTAACTTTTTTTTTCCCAGGAGTGATCGTATCGAACCAATTGTCCTAGAATATCGGGAAAAGGCTTATTTGGAATTAAAAGTTCTGGTCCTCTTTTTAATTGATCAAAAAGACTGGAGGGCAGCTAGCCCCCTTACTACACCTCTTTTTTCCCAAAAATTGTTAGATCAAAATTTTGAGATTTTGTTGAGCCATTTTGCTTCGCAAAACTATGTCTTTGAAGATAAAATGCCCCCCCCCCAGGGCCATTGGGATAGGTCTGTAAGGTATAAAATTGGCCCATTGTTTATGTATAGTATTTGTTATTGGGAAGTATACTGACATTTTTTAGCTTGTTTTTTTTTTGCTTAGGGTGGGTTTCCACGGGGATAATTTTCCATGGGGAAGAAAATTTCCAGGGGTGAGCTTTCCAGGAAAAATTTTACACCGGGGGGATTTGACATAATTCCTATATGAAATTATTTTTATTTGTCTTACTTTCTCTTTGCCAACTCAATTTTGCATGCGAATATATTCCAGGGGAATTGTCCGGGGGAAATTTTCAGCTTGTTTCGATTTCCGAGAAAAAATTCCATGGAAGGGGGAATTTCCGGAGTGATCAGAAAAACGATTAGATCTGAAAGTTTTTTTTTCAAATGAGAGTATGCTAAGAATAATTGTTCAGACTGAATCGTCTGCAAGAAATTCTACGGATGGGGGGGGGGGTAGGGATTTTCAGCGAAGATGGAATTGTCCGGAAGGAATTTTAAGCTGCGTGTATTTTTCGTGAGAGGAGCTTTCTACGGAGGAGTTTCTTGTGAAGGGAGGGAACTTTTCATAAAGGGTGAGACAGATTTACCGGCATTATTTTGAAAAAATATCAGAAATTAGACAGAAAAAAGTTTTTTCAACTGAAAGTAAGGAGCAACATTAAAACTCAAAACGAAGAGAACATATTCCGCACATGGAGGGGTTGCATCCTCCTCAATACCTTGCTCTTTACGCCAAAGTTTGACTATTTATCCCAATTTTTTAAGAACGACTCCTGAAACACAAGGGCCGTTTAATTTGAATAAGAAACATTTTTGTAATAGCTAAAAACTTGTGTTAAAGCTGCCTGGGGGCCCAGGACCATAAGTTATTTAAGTTGCCATTGCTTACAGGTGGATTTATAGGTGCAGGGAACGCTTGATCTCGGTCTTCCTTTCAGTTTGACACTTACAGGGTTTGTTTCCTGGGCCAAGAGGATCATTCTTATTTACTGGAAGATTGAGGATGTTAGGGAAATAGACCAAAACTTTTTGTCCTTGATTAGTCTGAAGCTTACAACCTAAAGTCCCTGGGCCAAAGGGAAACTAATGTACAGAAAACTGGGTTTGCGGCACAGGTCGTCCAAAACACACCACAAAACTGTTTTTACGATTGGCTTGAAGCTGTCCCAAATTGGGGCACATTCAACTTAAATACAAAAAAAAGGAAGGAACTATTGCTTATCTAAAAATCAGGCCAAAAAAGAGCTAAAAAAAAACAACTTTGGTTTCCAAACGGCTTGAAACTTACTCATGTATGATTCTAGGCTAAGGGGACCCTATTGCACAAAAAATAGATTTTGGGCAAGGGCCCCATTTTATGTACTAAAGAATTATCAGTACGATTGGGTTGAAATTTTGTGGCAGAAATTCCCTGGGCGAAGAGGACCGAAAAATTGGCAAAATGTGTGTTCACCTAGGAACGAGGCCCGAAAAAGGGCCAATAAACTTTTCTTTCCGAACGGCGTGTAGCTTAAAACCGATAGTCCCTGGGCAAAGTGAACCGTAAAAAATAGTTTGGGGTACGGGCCCACCCAAAAAACGAGCCTAGAAAAAGAGCCAAACGACTTTTTCCCAATCGGGATGAAAATTACACCCTTAAGTCTTTGGGCCAATGGGATCCTAATTTGTAATACAAAAAATGTGGTTCTCCAAAAATATGGTTTAAGAAAGGTCTAAAAAATTGTTTCTCCCGAATGGCTTGGCACTTATATCCGTAGCTTCTTGGGCCGAAGGCACTTTAATATACAAAAAGAGTGAGGGAACTAACGCCCTAATATGGCACCACAAAGGCACCCTAATATAAAAAAGGGTGGGAGAACTAACCCCCCACCCACTGAAAAAAATGGGGCAGAAAAAAAGGTGGAAATATTTTTGATTGGATTTTATGTCTATAAGAAATATTTGTTCACCTGAAAATAGGGTCCGAAAAAAACTTTTTCGGAGTGGCTCTAAACTTATATCGGTGCTTATTAAGAATCCAGAAAACACGCGAGGAACCGAATCTAGAATCTAATGAAATCCTAATGAAAAACCGGTTTCCACTGCCTAGGTTAGGTTACTTGTTTAATGGTTCTAGGCAATTACCCCCCCCCCCCCCTCCCCGAGGAAATCCCCTCCCCCTCCGTGGAAAATTAGGCTTTCCAAATTTTAGAATTTTATTTGAGTTTTATTTTTGTAATTTCCATTGGGGAAGGAATTTCGGAACTTGTGTATTATGAGCCACTCACTCGAGTTTGCGCTGTGTAAAATTCGAGAAAAAAGCGGTTTTTTCGTTAGTTTCTTCGTTACTTTAGAAATAAATTTGGGTTATAGAATTGAACATTAGGGGGGGGGGGAGTATAGCGGGTCTGTACGCAAAATGTGTTTGGTACAATTATTCTGCATATTAAATAGATAGATAAATAAATGTATATTAAAGCCAAATTTTCTGACTAGTTTAAAGTCAGAAAACAATTCTTTGTGGGTATATGGCCACTAAAAAATTAGATAAGAATAGCGAGGTATCTGAAAATTTTGTTAACTAAAAAAAATAAAAAATTCCAGTGTAAAGTAAATATAATGTTTCATTTAAGTGTTTTTTCCAAGTGTTTCGTTTCCCTTGGTGTGCTAAATAATGTCAGACACCTGGCATCAGTAGACTAAGAAGTACCACTTCTACGACGCCCCCGTACCAAACAGGTTTTTCTGGTAGGTATTCTATTCTACAGGTCATTACATCTTTGCCAAGAGATTTACGCAATTTCTAGTGTTTTTTTTTCAATGACCGTTTTTCCAAGTATTAAGTACTATTATTAGGTTAATGTAGTGTTTCATTTAAGTGTTTTATGATGATCGCTGATCAAAGTTTATGTTATTTGTGCCTTTCATTTATGTTATTTTACCGTGTCCATGGCCGTATATTTTGCTTTAAATATTGTGCCTCGAACTGCACCTAAAAATGCGCCGATGGCGCATTTTTTTTCCTGAAAATGGCGCGTTTCGTTTTATATTTGTATTAATTTAAAAAATTTCCACATAATCAGTTTTCAAAGAAAAGTAAAGAGCTCTATTAAGCCAAAAATGGGCAGAAATAAAGTCAAGAATCAAAATCTTTAATTCCCGCTTTTATTTAATTCTCTGATATACCAGAGAACTGAGGAAAATATCTTTTTTCTCAAGCCAGAGACTGAGAACAGAAAATTTCGACCAGAAAAGTGCATGTAATCAGTCGAGAAATGCTTCACTGTTTCAGATTTCGGAATATGGTGCCGAAATCTGTCAATGAAGACTGAATCCTACCAATTTTGAGTTCTAGTATTCTGAAAAGCAAAATTAAAACAATTTGCGGTTATTTGGTAACGTTGTCTCTGAAGTTTTTTTTTTTGCACTCTTCCCTGCAAGATCTAATTTACCATGAATATCGAACTGCACCCAAAAATATATAGCGAAAATGCGCCTATGGCGCATTTTCGTTTCCCTTGGTGTGCTAAATAATGTCAGACACCTGGCATCAGTAGACTAAGAAGTACCACTTCTACGACGCCCCCGTACCAAACAGGTTTTTCTGGTAGGTATTCTATTCTACAGGTCATTACATCTTTGCCAAGAGATTTACGCAATTTCTAGTTCAAGGTATATACATGTCTTTTTTTAGTGATAAACCAAAACCAGCATGTCTTGTTTCGCTGTTATGCAATTATTTTTTGTATATATTCAGGTTTCAAATTAGGTTCTTCAACAGTTTTGAATAGTTTATTCAACTTAACACTACTGACATTTTTTGTGAACATTTACATAGAAAATGAATAATTCTAAGCAATTTCTGGTGAGTAAAATTTTCTCATTATTATAATAAAAAGAAATTGTCTTGTCATTAAGTTAAGGAAGAAATTCTTTCCTTACACTGTGTGGTTACCTCTTTTAAAAAGCTTCCTTCATCATTAAATATTAAATGATCCATGTATTTCATTTTTAGTAAATATTCAAAAAAGAGAGGCATGTTCACTTTGATTTTGGTTCATTGTATATAAAAAATTAAAATAGAATGGCAGAAACAACCACTTTGCTACTGGTTAATCTTTTTGACTACTTAAGACAGACACTAGAACTAAGGGTACTTATGCACTTAGAAGCCTATTGTTTAGGAGCTGAAACCTCTACATAGTTCGCTTATAGGCTGAAATTTACGGTGCGATTTTTATCAAGATCAGTGGGCCTTTTTAGGGATGTTTTTGAAAAAAGTGCTTAGCTTTCGATCGGTAATTTGGGATTAGAATAAAATGTTGATTCTTTTAATGTATTAATTGTTACAAAAGCTTCCTTTTTTATTACGGTGCGATTTTTATCAAGATCAGTGGCTTTTTCTTAGGGATGTTTTTTGAATATACTTCCAGGCCGTCTGCGTTGAAGAATCTCTTCCTGAAATTTAATGCGTTCAAACCCTCACCCCCCCCATTTCCTCAAAAATAAAATTTGTTACCTTATACCCCTATTTAATAAATAACATTGTTAGCTTAGCTATCCTTTTTATTTGACGGGCCTTATTATCTCATAGGGGATTGACTGAGCCATGTTAATTAACTTTTCCACTTCTTAAATTTCTATTTATGTCTACATTTGATTGAAATCTGATAGTTTAAAGAGAAAAAAAGGCTGTTATACCAAAGAGTTTAATAATTTCTGACTAAATTCGACCCCTAGCCTGTAGGACTATGACCCCCCTCCTTCCCCCGGAAGTCGTGACCCAAAGACTGAGAGACGATGTGTTAGGAGTTTGACTTGCGCCTTAGTCAAAGTAATACGTAAATGTCAAAGGGATTAATTCTATTACATTGCTTCTAGAGCAAATGCTTTCATTTAGAAGCCTTACCGTTATCCTAAATATAGAATAAATAAAAAATTTTTTTTTACTGAAAGTAAGGAGCAACATTAAAACTTAAGAGGAACACAAATTATTATGTATTTGAGGGGAGTTACCCCCTCCGGAATACCTCGCTCTTTACGCTAAAGTTTGACTTTTTGTTCTAATTATTTAAGAATGACATCTGGAACACAAGGGCCATTTATTTAGAATAATAACCTTTTTTAAAAGTTCTAAAACAACTTTTGCGTAAAGAGTGAGGTATTGAGGAGGGGGCAATATCCATGGGCGTAGGGAAGGGGGGGAGGGGTAGCTTCCCCCCTAGACCTTCAAATTTGCATTAAATATGGCTGAAAAAGCAGATAGTTGGAAAAGCAGTTTATAAAAGGCCCTCCATCACACTATCAAAACCCCTGATTTTGAAATCAAGATGTTTTTTACACTACTTTAGATGCCTAACATAAACTGAATTATTTTCCAAACCCAAAATGCATTTTTTTTTTCATGCTAAATTTTTGCCTTTTTTTTAAAGGAAGAAGATACGTGCTACAATGCCCCTCTGGAAAAGAAAGCGAGATGGAGCGAAGCTGCATTAATGCAAGCCACAAGGCCATCTATTATCAAATACGCTAGTAGAATTACACATGACCTGGACCAGCCAATGGCCGCGAATATTTTAATGCCAGGGTTCTCTGACGCCAGTGTTAGCTCCACGCAATCTGGAAGGAAGTTGAAAAGGGAATGGGCTGCTTCAAATAATGCCTCAGCCTCATCAGATCAAGATAGGGGGACACTCCTCTTCAAGCCATACCTGGGACTTCTGATGTGCAGCCAGAACTTGTAAATGTATATATTTTTTTCCTTATTTTTTCAAAAATAAGACAAAATTTTCTCAGGCGCATAGCTTTTAATGAGTAACACTTAAAATTTGTTTCTAAACTATTTCATTAACCAAATTAGCGGTATATAAAGGAATGCTTATAACGCTGAAATAGCTTATCACGCATTTCTATAAAAAAAACCTTACCTTGTAACTTCTAACCAAGACGCATTCTAATGCAATAATTCCAATATTCCTTTTAAAAACAAAAACTAACTATTTGAAAACAGACTCTTCGCTATTTCACAGTTGAAAAATCATTTTTAAGCTGCTATATATTTTGCACTAGCCTTTGCGTCTATCCGACGCTTATCAAATTATCCCATCGCTACAGCCTGAATTTTAATCCGCTTTGATAGGTATTATTCGAATTTTAAGTAGGGTTTCATGTAACAGGATGTCTATTTGCGATAAGAAGGTCTTTTTTAATAATCTCCAATTATGTCTTCACAATGATGTCAAGAAATCTTATTTTGGGGCGAACTCAATTATTTTCGTTGAAAGATGCATTCGAGAAAGAATTTGAGGCTGTTCTATTTGAACAGTGCTGTGAAGTCCGATATCCCAACTGGAAAGGGCATCGATCCTCCTACCTCAAAGGAATCTCCCGGTTCCCAAGGGTTCTCCCCGGGAGGGGTTGGGGGGCCTCACGTCCCGGGGGGGAGGTAAAAAAAAGAAAAAAAGGTTATTTTACATAAAAAATAAATTTTTTTCTACAGATTAAAGATATAACACCACCACCGACACCATTGAGTGATGAAGCAAGTTTATTTACAGAACCCATTCTGTCACCACCAACAGAGTTCAGGGATGAACCTACACTAGTTCTAGAGAATTTGGAGTGGCATAGGGGGTTCCTTAATGATGTTTTTGGGGAAATGGCTAGCCTGGAGGACTTAACCTGCGATATTGACATGCTTGAGGATCCGGGGTGGGCAGATAGTTTTATGCGTGAACATTTAGGTGATGCTACAAGTGCATCTGAACCGGGTCCTCATAACGAAATTCCATCAGAGGACAATAGGACAATAACAGGACAATAACAGGCTGGCTCGATCAGTTGTCCCCAAACACCTTGGAATATGTACTAGGAGACCTCATGCCACATCCCCCCAATGTGATTGAACAGACTGGGAGTGGTGGTGTTATTGACAATTCCCTGTCACCCTCCTCCACCATTCCACTTAATGGTATAGATAGTAGTAGTAATACAACAGCAGCTCATTTTTCCGGGGACATTTTTAGCGACAGCTTTACTATTAGTGAATTGAGTCCTGAACAAACAGGGACAGGACATGAAAATAGTGCTATGTCCCCGGAATTGCCTGAATTTTATTTGTTAGAATCTGCTCTGAGTCATTTGCAAACATACAGGGTAGATTTTAGCCTTCCCGAGGAAAACGCTGGCATTATTTTAAATGACCCTGTGAAAGTTCTCCATAGCTAAATCGACAGAATTCGTGCACTTATTGAGATTCAGATCCAGAATTGGGGTGGTCGAGGGGGAATTAAAGCATGGGTAAATCAAAAAGTTTACTTACAAAAGGGGACATCCGGGAACATTTTTTATTTTCATTTTTCAACAGGCAACCAGACTTTTTATCCTGGTCTAAACGAATTTGAAGACAACTTTTTCAACTGGTTGAATAAACTAATTTCAACTTTGGATACATTTAATGAGAGGGGTAGTGGGTCCACAATTTTATACATTGAACGCATGGATCTGAATCTCACTAGATTAAAAAAAAACTTTATTTTAAGGGGAGGGAGGGGTAAAGGAATAAAATGCCACCCAGATTTGTCGGCTACCAAAGGAGTTCAAGGTTTCAAATTTGACACAGGGCTGCAATGCTTTAAATATGCGTTTTTAGCAGCAGCCCATAAGACATTAAAAGATGATTCAACAATGAAAAATCTCGACAAACTTGCACGTAACGGTGGAAAAAATTTCCCTAAAGTAAATTTTGATTGTTTAGAGGGAAAGTATCCGGTGTCCTGGAAAGAAATAAGCATATTCGAGAAAGCAAATGAAAATCTTGGGGTGGGGGTGGTTGTTCTCCAGTATGACACTGAATTTGTAGATGGGGAAAAAAAACCGAATAAAAAAGGAGTTTTGTATTCAGTGAGGACACCGATGGTGGAAAATGTTAAAAATTTTGTATGGGTTACTTACGAACCTCCCAAAGATGTAAATTCTTATGATCAGTTTTTCCCCGTCACAGCAATAAGTTGACTCCTATCTCAAGGTGTGAAAAAAGGGTGAACGTTTCTATTGCCCCATGTGCCTTTCCCCATTTAGATATGAGCGAACATTCTCAGATCACATGAACCATTGCAAAATTCATGGAAATCAAAGAATAGAAATGCCGGCGGAAGGCAAAGACACTTTACAATTTAAAAATTTTCAAAATTCTCTTCTGCAATCTGATAAAGTGTCTTTAGACTGTGAAACAAGACTGGTTGAGGTATCAGACCCATCAAGGCCAAATATAGTCAAGGAACACAAACTAGTTGCATGTTCCTATGCGCACGCCCGTCGCGACTGTAACAATAAAATGCAATTGGAAGAGTTTTTTTTTACTATGGACGAGGAGGGCAGTATGGAAAAGCTATTGGTTTCTTTAATAAAAACGGCAAACAAGGCAATTTCACGATTACGTCATACAAATTATCCAATGACATTGTCGGATAAAGAGCAACGGGCGCTGGAAAAGGGGACAATTTGCTGGGTGTGTAGGGGAGCCCTTGCCCCAAAAGACGCGGTGCAGGATCACAATCACCTTATTGACCCCAATTCAACGGGAAAAAGTAACTTTCGTGGGTGGGCTCACAAATCATGTAATTTAAAAATTAAACAACAACTTTTTCTTCCGGTTTTTATACATAACTCAAACTATGATCTGAAGTATGTGCTACCTGCGTTGGCATATCTTCAAAGAAATGGAACAGTAGATGATGATGCATGGGTGATAGACAGCTTTACGTACAAAATCATACCTAAATCGTCGGAAAAGTTGCTTGTTTTGGAATTTATGTGGAAATTTGTTGAAGCCGGCGTTAAGTACACGAATAAAATTCACTTTTTAGATTCCTACAGTTTTTTCCCTAAATCATTGAGCGAATTAATTCAAGTGCAGACAAACGATGACGGCAGCAATGTTTTCCCCCTTCTCAAGCAACAATTTCCAAATGATTTATATGATTTGTTAACGGTCAAGGGCATCTATCATTATGAACATTATTGTTCCATGTCAAGATTCGCCGAGGAAGCTATTCCTCCAGATGAATCATTTTACGACAGTCTTCACGATCGTAGTTGCACCCTCGAGGAATACAGTTTTGCTAAAAAAGTTGGGGCAGAGGGAGGGTGTAAAAATGGGTTTGACTACTGCTAGCTGTATTTGTCGAGTGACGTGTTAAACCTGTTAGACATTATGTGTAAAAATACGGATAAAATCTATGAGGAATTTAATCTTGATTTGGGTTATTATTTTTCTTCGCCTCATCTAGTGATGGACCTTATCCTGAAAATTAGTGGGGAAAAAATTTAGCTAATCACTGACATTGATCAGCATCTGTTCATCGAGAGGTCAATGAGGGGGGGGGGGTTTGTTTTTCACGGGGACCATATCTTGGAAACTGATCCAACAGGAGAGAAGACGGGGACAAAATCGAATGCAGTTTTCCTCGATATGAATTCTCTGTACCCCTCGGCCATGTCCTATTATGCACTACCTTGCGGTTACTATAAATGGCTCAATAACCCTCAAGCTCCCCATTTCCCCAACATTAACAGTGTTGAGGAGAATGGGCCGGTTGGATGGTTTTTTGAAATTGATGGAAAGATACCAGTCGAGCTTCATGATTCAGTAAAGGATTTTGTTTTCCTGTGCATCAATAGACCTGTGACTAAGGACTCTTTGAGCCCTCGCAATAGGCGTTTAGTCGAGGTGGACGGATTGCATTGGGCGCCTTCAAAACAAAAACTTATTGCTGACCTTCTGCCGAAAAAAAACATAGTTGTACATCATGTAGCTTTAAAATGGATGTGTAACAATGGTTTCAATGTCACAAAGGTTCACAGAGCACTTGAGTTTAGTCAAAAACCCTATTTGAAAACATTTGTTGACACTTTTGTCAGCAAACGTTCTGCAGCACAGACGAAGGCCGAAAAAGAAATTTATAAACTCATTTTGAATTCGGCTTTCGGCAACATGTGTGAGAGTGTTCGCAATAGGAATCGTTGTGACGTTGTGACCGATCCAGAACAATGTGCTCGAATTATTGCCGATCCCAATTACACTTCCTTTACAATCATTGGCCCGGACATGGTACTTTTGAATAGGAAAAAAAGACGTATTGTCTTGAATAAAAATATTGCTGCAGGCAGTGCTATCTTGGAGATCTCAAAAAAGCTCATGTTGGAATTCTACTTCAATGTGGCTTGGGCACAGTGGCCTGAAAAGGAGCAAGTAGAGGTCTGCTACGGTGACACGGATTCTCTACTGTTAAAAGTAAAAACATCAAATCTAATTGATGATTTGACGCACGGTGAAATTATCAGTTCACGGATGGACTACACCAATTGGAGTGGTCTTTACCCTGAGCTAGTAAAACGTCGGGCGCCCAATCAGCTTTTATTTTTTAAATCTGAAACAGGAAGCGACTTGATTTCCCGTGGTATGTTTGTAGGTCCGAAGGTGTACTTTATACAGACATACGACGAGGAAATCAAGAAACGTTGCAAAGGAGTACCCACGCGCTATGTGGACAAGAATTTTGACATGAACATTTATAGGAATTGTATTGTTGAAAATGCAATTCCACGAGCCAAATTGTTGGCAATTCGTTCCCACAACTACAGGAACTTTACTGTAAATGTAGAAAAATAACCATGAGTACCATTTCCGAAAAGGTCTATGTTTGTCAAGGTGGTGTGACCACCCTCCCCTTGGGCACTATTTAACTTCAAACCGGATCGAATGTATTGCCCATAGGGAAAGTCTCGGTTTGAATAAAATCCTGTAAATTATTTCCTAAAAACCTTTGGGGGGGCGGCCGCCGCCAGCGCGGGGGCGCACCGTCACCAAAGTTATCTTTTTTTGGACTTAGAACAGATTTGTTTTTCAAGTGTTCTCTCTAATTTAATGTTTTTTTCTCTATAAATAAACAAAAAAAAGTGTTTTTTCTCTGTACTCATGTAAATCTTGTATTTTATTATGAATAAATATAAAAAAGTGTATTTTTTTCAATGTATTGTTACTTTTTTATATGCATATAATAAAAGAAAAAAATATGATTCTTTATTCGTCTTTGTCTTCTTGAAGAACAGAGTAGTAGTAGGGAAATTATTTAGTCATTAGACAATTAGGGTCTACAGTTAGTTGTCCAGGTGAACTGTTGAAAGGAACATGTATCAATTTAAAACACCATTCAGATCGTTTCTGTGTGGGCCCTCAATGTCGGGCAAAACAACACTCTTAACTAAAATATTTAAAAATTGTGATAAAATGTTTGCGGAAAAGCCGGAAAAAATCCACTATTGCTATAGTATTTGGCAGGAGTCATACAATAAAATAAAAGCAATTGCTGCTGCCCTGGGATCGGTGCAGATACAGTTCATACAGGGACTTGATGTTTTCAACATTATTGAACCAAACTCTTGGTTGATCATTGACGATCTGGCTGAATCTATTGAACAATGGTCCCAGCAAATGCTGCAATTGTTCACTGTTCGCTCTCATCATAAACAGATTTCCGTTACTCTGGTTCTACACAATCTCTTTCATCAGAGCAAATGTATGCGAACACTTGCTTTGAACTGTACCTACTATATCATCTACAGAGTTGTTCGTGATTCTAGCTCGCAAATAACCCTCAATAAACAAATCTATCCAGGTGCCCCTAAATTTCTGCTCTCAGCATACAATCAGGCAACTAATAAACCCCACGGTTATATCCTGTTGGATCTTAATCAAAATACACCCGAGGATCTGCGTGTAGTCACAGATATTTTCGACAATGAAATTACAGTATATCTCCCTGTGAACACTAAAAAGACCTATTAGTCGCTATCATGACACTGAAGAAACTACATGAAAATAGGTACTTGTTTTCAGTTCTAAGCACTTCAAAACCTCAGCTTAGAAAAGCAATACTCAAACATGGTATTGACAATGATTTCATTAATCTAATATCTGAACTTTGTTTAAATTTGACCGAGGGTAATGTTCAACTACCAGAAGTAGTTAAGCAACAGGCAAAGCAACATCGTTCCATTGTACGTACATTGGCCTCTAAAAAGAAAGGAAAGAATTTTAAAAGGAAACGACTTCTTCAGGCAGGCGGTAGCTTTTTCACACTTTTACCGCCAATAATTGCAGGACTTGTAAACAGTTTTCTCTAGATGGCAAAACCCTATAAATTGACTCCAATAGAACTCGCTCTCTCACCCGTCGAACACTTTGAGGACAATCTGAGTAAATTCCTCGACAATGAAACTATTGATGATGATAAAAAACTGATTTTACTTCAAGATGCACTTCGCCGAGTGGACAAACACTATCGATCGAAGCCCACTGCTGCTGCTGCTCCCAAAAAAGAATCATCTCAAGAGTCTGCTGGAACACAATTAAAGAAGGAGGAATTGGATTCAATTGTATTGAAAATTGGAAATCTAATGCCCCTCTCATATCGTGAACAAAGTAAACGACTCCTAACCTATCTCTTGGAAAGTGATGAAATTCAAGTTGAGAGCAATGGGGAAAGGATTATAATTCAGGGCAAGAGCTATAATCTGCTTGATTTAATGTATGGCATGGTTACAAATCGTAAAGGACTATTATCATTTGACACTCATCTATACAACTTTCTAAATACATTAAACTTCCCCAAAAGTCTTATTGGCAATAAACAAATTCTAAAAAAATTAAATGAACGTGCATCATCATCATCAACATTAAAAGATGAACTTGAAGAAGAAGAAGATTTTAAATCAATTTTGGAAAATACTAGCACACCACTGATAGCTAGACAAAAGCGAAGACGTATCAAGTCAACGTCACCACCACCAGCAGCCAGTATACAAAAGGGTAGCGGACATTACACAACGTGTTTAAGTTCAAAATGGCTGAAGTTCTGAAAGGTGTTTATGAAAATATTGGCG